>NDXZ01020558.1:0-10952 GCA_003055125.1 Paykullia maculata
ACCCTTAACACATGTGTGTGTGTGAAGGGTATAATAAGGTTATAAATATATTAAAATTCTTTGGAAAAATAATACAAATTATAAATATACTAATATATATTGAAATTCTTTTGAAAATATATTCTTTGCAGCGGATAAAGTATTGAACTAATTACTAAAATTCTTAAGAAGTTAAAACATCATGTATATACATATGTGTATGACCAAATAGTGTTAAGGGAGTAGTGGGGGACACCATAACTAGGAGAATAGTGGGAGACACTATAACAATTATATTTAATATTGTTTCCACAAAAGATTTAGTTTTAAATACCTGAATTTGGAAGAACATAAAAACTGCAATAAAAAGCAAGTTCAACACAAACTATCAAAACTTAGCACCAAGTTTTTGTTATTTTTATTAAAGTTAAAACTAAAAAAATAAAAATAAAGTTATACTGAAAACTTTTTTGTAGATAAACACTTTTAAGCCTTAAGTGAAAAACAAAAAAATTAAGACAAAAAATATCTGGCATAAAAGTACAAAATTTAATTCTTTAAAAATATTTTTGTTTACCGTAAAGAACCCTATTCGATCGCAAAGGTATATTTGCTTTCATTTAGGTTTTCCTACAGGTCTAGCAAATGAAATTGTGATTAAAAAATATTAAATGAACATTACTTTAACATGTGGAGAAGATCTATCAACAGATTACACTCTAGATTACATACAGATATTAAAGGGATCTTATATTGCGTTTTCATTCTAGTCAAATACATACAAAAAATATATCGTTGTCCTGTTTTTTTATGATTTAATAAAAAGAAATAACAATTGG
Source organism: Paykullia maculata (assembly GCA_003055125.1). Taxonomy (NCBI): domain Eukaryota; kingdom Metazoa; phylum Arthropoda; class Insecta; order Diptera; family Rhinophoridae; genus Paykullia; species Paykullia maculata. The sequence continues at coordinate 819 of NDXZ01020558.1, forward strand.
AAAGTTGTGCTTTATATTCAACTCAAATTATGTGAATACTTTGCAACACCTTTTAACCGAAACTTTTAGATGCCTAAAACAAAGACTATTAATTTTCTGGGCTTTTAAGTTATAAAAGTTTTTCTGCTGCATTTGCAAAAATTGTAGGTTTTTATTAAAACAGGAATTTAAAAGAGGAAATGTTGCAAGTTTACGGTGAAAATGCTTGTGAAACGATGTTTGTCATACGGCAATATTTAATTTTGAAAATAAGAGAAAAAAAATTTTCACGAATTATTTATTTAATCTTGAGGCCTTTTTATATATAATAGTTTTTATTTGTTTTTTTATTTTCAATATTTTGCCACTACTTTGTGCGGCATCTTCAGGAATTTATATTTCAAATTGAAAAAATTATAGTTTGAAAAATAAATTCAAATCACAATAAATAAATAATTGATTCGTGAAAATCATATTAAATAGGTCAAAAAACTAGAATATTTAAATAAATGATTTTTAATTGACCATATTTATTCTCCTGTCATTTATCACATATTATTTTACAATTGGTTATCCTTTGGATAACACAGTATGCATATTGCATAGTCGTATTTTTCTGTCATACACCTTGCCATGTGTGTTTTGTAATTGTCATATTTTCATATTTTTTATTTAATTATTTTTAATTTTTTAATATTTTTTTTAAGAATAACTGACTGAAGCATATATTTAATTTTATTTTACACCTTGCTATAAATACACACAATTACCTTGTTAGTATGTTTGTATAAATTGATAGAAACGGAGTGAAGGTTAAGTATGATACTGCCTTACATTTGTGCAGACAAGTGTTTAATATTAAAACTGCTTACCCATATAAATTAACTAAGAATATCCGAAATTAAAGAGTGCATAGATAAGTTTTATAATATACATACGTCATATTTTAAATTTTATAATATACACACGTCATATTTTTAATTACTTTCTTATACTCTTGCTGTACAACAAATAATTTTCATAATGAATTTTGTTTTGCAAGTTCATGGAAAAATTATCTTCACACATTGCTTCGTGACTGCTGTAGACGTTGAGCTTTAAATTAATGAAAGACAAAACACTCTTTTTACATAAGAAAGTTTTCAATTTATCTTTATTTAACTAAGGGCTTGAATAAAAAATTGCCTTTTTAATAAAAAAAGGCAAATTATTTAAGAGCGATATTAAGTGAGTTTTCGTGACATCCTTGAAAATAAATTGTTTATAAATAATTCCATTGGGTGTTCGAATAAATAATGTAACATACACAAACTCTCTATGACAAGTTTTTTTTTATTTTCTCAATGTTAATATTAACTGGTAATAAGGCCAAATGTAAAGGAGACAAAGACTACAAATCTAAGGGATATGTTATCTCATTAAAATAGTAGGAATTATATATATTTTAGAATTCCGAGCAACAAACTGGTAGAATTTATTCTTTTGTTTCCCACGACATTACTTTTTACATGTAATTCTTTTGGCAGAAACTGTTTCTAAAAACCCCACCTCTGTTACTGTAGTAAAATAATCTTCTATAAAGACGGTACTTTTAAATTTCTACAGATCTTTACAAAGAAAACTCCATCACAATCATTCATAATACGATTCGTCATTTACTGAAACATGCAATTAAAAAAACTAATTTGTGCATCGGTGAACATTAGTTTTCTGTACTACTGTTTTAAAAACAAAAAACGAACAAAATAATATTAACAATAAATTTTTCTTATAGACACATTTAACAAACGCTTTTGCAAGATTTCATTGTGAAAACATGTGAGCATCCATTTATAATTAAAAATTGCAACAGGAAGCTTAAAGTTAACCAGTGAAAATTTTTGTCGTAAATTGACTCAAGTTAAATTGAAACAATAATGTTTTTTTTCTGTATTTTACAAATTTTACTAGCGCACACAATGTTTTATCTTGAAATGAAATTGAGAAACTCAATTTAAAAATGTGTTCAGTAAACTTTGACTTTTATTTGGTTGGTAACTCTGGTCTGTTCTGTTAACCGGATGCATTCGCATTAAACATTAATCACTGTCAAACAAGGATGTTTGCTGCTGCATATTATTGTTGTTGTGCTGCTATTGCCTATTTACCTCGTGAACCGAAATGCCGAAACCAAAGTATATTTCAAAGAAAAGTAAAGGCCGATCATACATATATTGTCCTATAGCAAAGTAGTTATATGACTATTTTTTCGTAAGCTTTGTTTTAATATTTAATATTTAAGATATTGGCTTTATTTGACCGATAATATTAATATTATTGTATTTAATAATTGCAAATGTTTTTTTTTTCATGTTTGACGCATTCCGTTTCTATAATATAAGATTAAATATAAGATTTAGTCTTGTTGTACAGAAAATAACCTAATAAATAAATAAATAATTTTATGGCAATAATGTTTAACTAAAATAAATAAAGAACGCTATATTCGGCAATGACAAATCTTATATACCCTTCACCAATTGTAGGTGGGTAATAAGAAGTGTATTTACATATGTAGGTTTGTATGTATGTATGCATTTACATGTCAGAAAGGTTATTAACAAAGAAAAATGATTAAAAAAAAAGTGATTGTAAAAAATAATCAACTGCTTTCATTTTTTATGAAGAAAATAACAAACAGCAAAAGTTTTTGTGGTAAGTTTTGATCTAACTCAAATAGGCGACAATTAGTCACCATACTTTATTACCTAATAAACAGTTAGTTAAATAGATGATATTTACATCCAACACTAAAAATACCGATCAAAGAGTGTTGATGATGAAACCGTAGCTGGTTTCGAAAGTGCATTCTACTCGGCTAGTGTCGGCAAAAACTAATTTTTCACATTATTATTCTTCATTCATTCATTAAAAAAATAATTTTTTTAGTAATTTAAATTAATTTCAGCCTAAATAAAATTAAAAATAATTGTCTTAAAATCTAAGAAAACTTAATTTTTTTATGATATACAATTTTTTTCCATATTAGTTTTTAGGTTACTTGCCTCTGTCTTTGCGATTTCTGGGCCAATAAGTCCATTATATTTACTTTTCAAGCATGTCTGTAGTTTATCCAAAAGCTGCTAAATATTAATTTTTGTGTGAAAAAAAAGGATTTTCCGATTTTTCCGGGAATATTTCTAAAAGTTTTATACCACACACAACTCTGAGTGAGATATGGGAGCTACTGAAAGCGGATTTAAACCAACTCATGGGCAGACGGACATGGCTAAATCGACTTTCATATCTTTAAGGATCCAGAATATATGTATATTCTTTGTGGGATCGCAAATGAATATTGTAGAAATTAAAAACGAAATGACAAACTTATATATACCCTTGCCCCTGTGGTGCAGGGTATAAAAAAAGTGGGATTGACTTTGATTTATGTTTATGTAGTATACGATTTATTAAGTTTTCAAAGGTTTACAAAATCAATGTTGGATAAGAAATCTATCTTATAAACCTTTTAGAAAGGTATTAATTACATATGAATATCGGGGTAACTTTTTTTTTGAAGCTCAACAGAGCTTATCATCTTTCTACTTTAAAAAACTCAGACGCAAGCTAATGGTTTAAAAAACGTATATTTTTTTAGCCGCCTCTGCCAGAATATGTTGTCAACATTGTTTTTTGAAAATAAAATTCCTATGTAGTATGTATGTAGATTTTATATTAATATTAAATTTTTAAATATCCAAGCTTAAACATTTCGTTGGAACTATCAAATGTGTACCCTTTACTTCTTTTATGAACTGGGGCGCAAGTATTTTGAGATAAGGTAAGTTAAGCTAAGAAGATTGACAGCTAAAATTCGGTTCGGACTAATAGAAAATTAAATATTGAAAAATTTAGTCTGTTGTTAAATCTTTATGAAATTAGTAATCGTATATAAGTATTATTTGCCTGTTGAATAGTTATGTAAATAATACTTAATATTCAATATTAATTTCACAGAAAAATAAAATGGTTTCTCTTTTCCACAACAAAATTGTGGTTGTAAAACGTTATTAACAAACAGCGCTTTAATCCCCTGAAAAACTTTTCAGCATGTTTATGGTTTATTTCAAATTAATGTTTATTCTTGTTGTCGCTCAATACATGTCCATGTTTCAACTCATTTCTTGATAAATAATGGTCATTCTAAAGATCACGTATAACATTGTTCATTAGTGTAACATGCACTTTTTTCCTTTAATTTTGTTTGTCTTTTACTTTGAATTGTTTTGAAAAGCCAGACCAACTTTCTTCAAACTCTGTGAGCAGTTGCTTAACAAATGTTGCAAGAAAATTACGTATAAAAAAAAGAAACACACACAACTGTAATATAAACAAAAAACTACACAAATGTGTTCAATAACTAACCTGCATGTTTTGTTATTCAGTTGCAATATGATTTAACAGCAGTCGGGTGGGTAGAAGAAGAAAGTAGAACAAAAAAATAGGGCGGTAAAACTGCCAGAGTTGTACAAGTAAAAAAACATTCTTCAAGACAAATTGAGAGAAATGCACAAAACTTTGCAATTACGTTAATTTAACAAACTTTAACTCAATATTCCATTTCTTTCGTTTCGTTTTGTTTCATTATTTATTTGTTTGTTCATGTGCTTTTCTCTATTTTGTATGAATATGTATGTATATGAGTGTATGTTTGATTTTTTGTCCCTCTGGGTGGGAGTTTAACGTGCATTTGGTTGAATGAAATATAATACACTAAGAGAAAACACTCTGTTAAACAGTTTGCACAATAAACTTGCGTCAAATCTTATTACCAATTTACACACATAGATAACGTAGTGAAGGGTATATAAGATTCGGTATAGCCGAATATAACGCTCTTACTAGTTTATGTTTATAGTGCTTATGCTCTTAAGCTCCAATTAGTATTTTAACCAAAGCATTTTTGTCGTTTAAATTTGTATTTAACTGGTGGTGAAAATCTGGTTATCAGAATACATAACATCACTAATATGTAGTAAAAGTTATTATATTTAAATGTTGCATATATAAGATAATCAATATGTTATTTTTACCAGTGTATGAACAAATTTCTAGGATTTATAGTAATTTTAATTTTCTTGTTGGTTTCTTTATATCGATTTTTCTATTTGAACAAACAACTGTTATCATGTCATACACAATACAATTTTACTTGGGGAGAAATTAAAAAATAACTAAATCAAAATTTTTTTTTAAAACAACAAGAATATCAGGTGCATTTGTTCGTTAAAAAATCACATTTATTTCAAGTAAAACTTTATGTGACCTACCATCAATCGTTTTATGGTTGACTTTTTATATACTCATATAACGTACTATTTAAGAGGTATTTTTTTAACCGATAGAACTTCAAATTGTAAAAAATTACATAAAAAATGGTATTTTAATTCAACAAATTGTTTATTTAGAAAGATCAATACATGGTCGCGGTTGTTCTTGACGAAGCGCATTTTGAATGTCCAATTTTGGACCACTGTTTCGAGCGTTTGCTGGCCGCATGTCGCAAATAACACGAGCAATGTTGGTATAACAACATTTTAAATTATAACTGCGTCTCTTACTTTTCAAACTTCTTAATAAAATTTCAGTTTACATAAAAAACATTAAATTTTAATAAACAGTTGTGGCAAATAAAAAACCTACAGCAAATATTTTATTGCTGGTCAGTTTATTTTAAATTTATTCCCACCATATAATTTGGTTGTTGTTTGTTAAAAACGAACCACTACCAAAACATGTTCACTTAATTACCAAAAAAAAAAAAACATACACGCAACTCCTCCTTCAGCATTCCCATACGCAAAATGCAACAAAATGGAAACACCACAATGTGTGTACGAATACAAGTAAACATTGGTCAAGATTTAACAAATAGCACAAAAATACTCAGATAAAAGGACATATGCATATAGATATTCATTCACATTAGCACATGTAAACCAATTTGTATGTTAAATATGCATGTGTTGCATATGTACACCCACACAATAATATGTGTATGTGTGTGTCTGTGCTCATATGTTTTTAAATAATATTTATTTATACAAATATGTCGTACATCAATGTGAAATCTCCATACATACATACATATGTATGTATGTATATGAAATAACACCTGACAACGTATATTTTTTTTGGTAAACTCTTATGTTATTTTTATACCCTTCACCAGAGGTGACAAGGGTATACATAAGTTTGTCATTCCGTTTGTAATTTCTACAATATTCATTTGCGACCCCATAAAGTATATATATTCTGAATCTTTATAGATATTAGCCATGTCCGTATGTCTGTCTGTCTGTCCGTCTGTTGAAATCAGCACCCCGATGTCGTACGGACGCGTCATTGGTATCAAACAATCAGAAATTCTGAGATTCTTGGTGTTGAAAACCAGTAAAATCGCTTAATAACTGAGATATAAGCCCAAAAAGATGACTATCTATTTTTTTTTTGTATATAAATATATATCATATGTGTTATAAATATGCGTGTTTGTATGTATGCATGCATATAAAGATCAAGGAGAATTCATATCAGGTGGCCTCAGTTCGGAGATTATTTTTCTATTAAATTTTTTTATATAAAGTCTGACATTTAGCTTAATAAGAAGAGAGAGAAAATCATTTTTTATGTATGAAGTTTAACAGTAAGGTAGACAAAAAAAAAACTGATTGACTGAGGCCACCTGATATAAATTCGCCTTGATAAAGATACTGTGTATTTCAATAAAAATGGAGATGCCATAGTGAAAAAAATTCCCTTACATAATTTTCTCTTAAACGTACTAAAATTAATCAAAACCTACCATTTTATTATTTCTTAAATGAATTTAACTATTCATATAAATTGAAGAAAAAATTGGCAGATCATTAAAATCTTTAGTAATTTAAGTCATAAAATAAAAGAATTATTGTGAGATTTTTCGTTTGTTTCAAGTAATAAAAGAAAGTAAGTAAGAAAGTTTTTTATTATATGTATTATTTAATGTTTACTATATGGAAAGTTTATTTTGTTTTAATAAGAAAAATCTAAAAATAATTTGAAAAACTAAATATGATTTTTTACAAAAAGAGTTAGAGTTCAAATGGAAAATTGAAATAAAACATAAATTTTGTTAACAAAATGTTCAAAAAGAAAACTGCTATTATGGGCATTGAAGCAAAATCTGAAAATCTACAAAATCTGTGAGTCAACGACTGAAATTTCAACAACAATCGATTTAACATTTTTTCTTCGTAGATTTTTAAAATCCATGTTAATTTAGCTTATTTCATTTATACATATGATAAAAATGATGGGTGCGTTTATTTGTTTGTGTACCTTGTTTAATTGTACGTATAAAAGGGATGTTGCGTATATTAAATCAAACAGAAATGCCATAAGGAAACAACATTTTCCCACTTAAATTTTTTTTCTTAAACGTATCAAAATTAACCAAAGCATTTTTATAAAACAATATTGAAAAATTACTGATAATTAAAATTTATGGCAATAATTTACTAAAACAATTTTAAAAGTGCTAATATTAAATAACTAATTCAAAGTATTTATATCCTATGGGCTCGTAAAAGTTTTAATAATCAAATATATTTACTTTTTCTTGCCTTTAAGATGTCAATTAAGCATTATTCGTTACATTGCTTATTTAATATTTTACATATTATTTTTTATGTCTATGTAATTACTAAGAAAGGTGTGTTGGTAGGTATAAGTATTATATATAAAAATCTATTCTAAAGTAAATACACCTGGCTACTTAACAATTGAGTTTTCAAAATTATTTTATTTATAAATTTGTTTAATTTTGTGTTTAGCATAAAAAAATAACTTTGTGCCAAAAACTTTTAAAATAAAACATGCCGATTGTTGCAAATATTGGAACAAAGTGGTATCTCTGATTATAAAGAAATGCTCCTGCTTTAAAATATTTAGAAATTTTTGATATTATATTGCGCATTAAGTAAACTTTACTTTACTTTACTTAGTAAAGCAACTTCAAAAACAACATGATGTATTTTCTTTTCTGAGATCAGGGTTGCCGCAACAAAATTTAAAAAAAATTATTAGATAAAGAAGAAATAACAAAAATATCCAAATATTAAGATGTATTAAAAAAAATATTCTTTTAAAATAAAAGTTTTGTCCGTCTGTCCGCTTATCCGTCTGTTTTTTAATATCATAAAAAAATCAAGTTTTCTAAGACTTTCGGACATGTAAGTACATACGCACATACATAAGTATACATATACACATACAGATATATACATTAATAAACGTAGTGAAGGGTATAAAGATTCGACATAGACGAATATGTCGCTCTTACTTGTTTTCCTACATATATTTTTATGACATTTATTTTTTACCTGTAATTCACAAATAAAATTGTTGTTTCCAAATCAAACACACAGAATGAAAGAGAGAAGCACCAGCGCCATTTATGAATGTCCTTGTTGATTCTACAAATTTATTTTCACAGTTTTAATTTCCAAAACCTCAGCAAAAAACGTATGCATATAACCGAAAATTTAAAGATAAATTAATTTCCAACGCAGTGACCCCATTAAAAAAATACTTTTGCCCAGCCATCCCTTGCAAACATTCAAATATAGCGGAGAAGTAAAAAGTGCGGCTAAAAGATACCCACCAAATTCATGAAAATTCGGGCTGTTTTAGGTATGATTCGCTGATGAAATGACTGCTTAGCTGGCAATTTTGATGCAGCATAAATGAAAGGTAATAATTTTTTATGGAATCTATAAAGCTATACATATGTATGCTATTTTTATTTAGAATTCGGTAATCTATTAGGATCACTGTCGTTATTGCATATACTCATTCTTGCATACTAAGCAAAATAAAACTGCAAATTTCGTAATTCTTTTAAAAATTTTGCGATTGTACTTTGTTTAAACTTAACATCAAAAAACGAGCTTTACTTGAATTTGGCCATTATTATTGAAGTATATTTGAAGTTTATTTAGAAATAGTTAAAAAAAAAACTAAAAAAACTAATTGCCGAACCAAATGCATAGCAATGTGTAAAGGAATCGAAGAACTAATACCTTTAAAACATCTTTAAACCCTTTATTTGTTGAGCTTCAGATATTTAAAACTCCTAAGAGCTCAAAGGTTTTTTTAAATATTAACAGTTTTGAAAGCATTTAAACATACATATGTACTTAAAAAATATTTGACATTATAAAATTGATTTACATGCATTAGTAGATATGTATGTTACTAAATATATGGGTCATTTCACGTCAAGTGGACCAACTTTTAAAATCGATGTTCGAAGGATTTTTCAATTTTTTTTGGAAATATTGAAAAAATAGCTATCTAAATTACTTTGGACAAGTTTTGCTAAGAGCAATAGGTAATAAGTTACATGGATGAGAAAAAAACACCTGGTTGGCCAAAAGGTCAAATTTTGACTTACTCTTACTCAGAGAGTTCTTGACCGATCTTGTTAAAAAATTGTATCTAAGCTACTATTTAATAGGACTAACGATGGTGCAAATTTCATCCGAATCGATTTTTCCAGTTGGTCCACTTGACGTGAAATAACCCATATACATATATATGTACATCTGTTTTTATTTTCATATAACCAAATTAAACAATAACGGCCGTCTCTATAAAGAAAAACTAGAAACTACGTATACATCGCACACAACTATATGCTCACTAGCAAGCCGATTAGGCTAAGGAGAGAGTTGGCAAAGAGTTTATTTATAAAGAATTTCTAGCTGCTAATAAAAATCGTTTGATTTCAAGTTAACATGAGTTTAGCAGAATGGATGGAAAAATACAATTAAAAAGGCTCTTATGCTAACTCCATGCTAAATTTTCGTTATAGATACGGCCGTAAGAGTTTACATCTTTATATTAAGAGACTTTAGACATAGAACTTCATCATTAAATTAAAGTTGTTGCGTTTAAAGATTTATCTCGCCTTTGCGATTTTATTAACCTAAAATAAGAAGATTAATATGAGGGAAAAGGTTTGAGTCTGACTTTCATGTATGACAAAGTTAATATTTTTGTAACACAAAAAAAAAAAAATTATAATCCCATTACACCATTACACCCATCGGCCTAAAATCATCGATCATTGGT
>NDXZ01020575.1:0-14806 GCA_003055125.1 Paykullia maculata
CATAACAATAATCACATGAACTAAAAAGCCTGACAATATTAATTAAAAACATCTAAATTTTACTAATTTTTTACAATTTTACTTTGATATTTCGAAAAGTATTGTGAAATGTTTATTAAATAATTTCGTTTTTCTTTTTATTCTTACTGCCTGGCCCACAAAATGCGGACGATATTTTCTTTCGAATAAATATATTTCAAACACAAAAAAAAGTTTAAATTTGTTTTTGTTTGAAATATATTTATACGAAAGAAAATATCGTTCGCATTTTGTGGGCCAGGCAGTTAATATTTTGCAAATCTTTACCGCTGCTAATATTTTCTACCAAAATTGTCGCGATATTTCACATCGTCCGACGGACACCTACAAAAATAGGAAGTATTTAGCAAAAGCGTTTTTTTTACTAAAAGCACAGATTATGCTATTTTGCGCATTTAAAACAATATATATTAAACACTAACCAAGTTCATATACAAAAAAAAAACTAAATTACAAAAAATAATTTTAATCTAGATCAATGAAAATCTTAAATACAATAATATTTATTTTTATACCTGCAAAAAAAACAAAACATATAAATAAATTATTAAATAGTTATGAGGAATTAAATGAAACGATATGTTGACATTAATTAATTAATAAATGTGTTCATGGCTGTTTTGTATAATTGTATGTTTATTGTTGTTTTTAATTCTAGAAACATTTTATTTTTATCAAATTGCGAGAAAAAAACAGATTTTTTAATTATTTTTGTTAAAACTTTTTATATATATTTTGTTTTTATTTTTTCTTATATAATTTATTGAAAATGCACGAGCATTAAAACACATTTTCAGCCGGATGATTGTGTAGGGGAGGTGTGTGTGTTTTTATAAAAAAAATATGACACAGTGTCACCAGTAACCAGAAATATTTATCACAAAAGATGCTGTGAAAGTGTGTAAATATTTTTCCTGTGAAAAATATATCTAAAGATTCTTTGAAAAAGGTGTGAATGTTTAAGAGTAAAACAAAAATGTTCATAGAAAGCGGAATTTTTCAGAATTTTTTTTTAACCTGAAGATTGCTGTTGTCAGCAGAGTGAAAGTGTTGTTGCTTATAAAAATCATTCCACTGATTTACAAAAACAAGGTAGTAAGTAATTAATTGTAAATTGCTTTAGTGAATAACTTATTTAACGAAAAGTACAAAGTTGTTATAGCAACTGTTTTTTGTAGATATATAAATGCGAAAATTTTGATAACTGAAGTCGTGGCAAAAAACAAGGTTAGTTTTATTTTTATTTTTTGTAACATAGCTTAAGTAAATACTGATGAAAAACTGCTAAGTTTGTCCTGTTGACACTTGACAAAGTGCTTTTTTTTATTTAAATAAACGTTTTTTTTTGTTTGTTTTTAGATTTATACTTACGTTTATTTTGCAATCCATAAGTTAAATTTTCTTTGGGTTTTCGAAACATTATTATTGGTAGAATCAAAATTTTAATGGTTTTTAAACATTGACAAGAAAGCCAAATAAAAAAATTTCGCAAAAAGTTTATTCGCATTTTTTCGCAAACGAATATAGCAATATACATTAAAAAATGTTTAGAATCTCTAAATATTTTATAGTTTCGCACTTTTATCTTTTTATTTTGATGTTTTATTTAAATAAACTTCACAATAGTTTTATTTCTCTTAAGCTCTAGAAATAATGTATTGTCTTATATCAACAAAATCGTACTGTTTCATTTCATCATCACTTTAAAAACAATAGGAAAATTATAAAAAAACTAATTATATTGTTTTTTCTAGAGCAGCACACAACTTGTGGTTAAATAATTTATGAATGTACATTAAAGATAATAATTTATTTAAATAAATATGGATATGAATAGCCGCGCTAATTCAAAAAAACACCCTTCAGTCATATTATAAATCAAACACATTTTGATTTCTAAACTAAGTTCCACTGAACTTATTTCTATAATTTTTAATAACCAAACTTACAAAAACTATAAGTAGCAATCTGATAGAATTCCAGAGATAAATGTTATATACTTTTTAAGTGAACCTAATTTCTACACGCAAATAAATAAGACTAAATTCATTTTTTTTAAATTGCTCTCCCTAACCGTTAGAAGTGGTGACGGTTAAACAAAAACTTTAAATCTTTGATTGGACCTGAAAGTATTTGTCAACTAAGAACAAAAATATTTTAATTGAAATGAACATATCTAAAGTCAGTATGTTTTGTATGTATGTAAGTTATATTTATTTTTATTAACATACATATATGCATGTATGTGTGGAAGTAAATTCTCTTCTATGTGGTATTTATAAATTGTGTATAATATTTTTATGATAAAAATAAACTCTGAGAATGCCAGTAGAGCAGAAAAAAAAATAATTAATAAGAAAAAAAAAACGAAAGCAAACATAATGGGGTTACGACTAAAAATATTTTTAATAAGATAAAAAAGGGTTATTGAAATGTTAAAGAGATTAATGGCAGTTAACCCATTAGTGACGGAATATTTTGTGATAAAGAGACCTTCAATTTTGTGTCCTCAATCAGCACGAATGTTTAAAGAGAGTATATAAAAGTTTATCATTTCGTTTATAAAATTATCTGTCCGTTTGTTAATAGACCTTGAACGAAGGACCTAGGAATAAAATTTTAATAAAATTTTAACTATACGTTAAAACTTCTGACTTTAAAAATAGGCAAATTCGGCTCAACAAGTAAAAGTTATACATCATAATATAAAAAATTGCTCATGTCCGCATCTTCCCTTTGGTATTTTAAAAATACAGTACCGCCTAAAAGAAAGGAAGCAGGATAATCAAATATCGAAGTTAATTTTTTTTAGGTACATTTGTCCTAAATAGCGTTTTCTTTGGTTTATATAAAACTTAAAACCTAATACACCCTTCCCATATTAGTATCAATGGTGTTATCTTATTGTTTCAAACTGCTACGTTATAATTTATACATTTTGTAGGGGGTTTATTTTTTGGTTTCCTAATTAGAAAAAAAAAATATTTTTTCTCTGTTGTGTATGGCCTCTTATGTTTCTATTTTTAATTTACAAATCTGGTTTTATTTTTTTTAGCCACGACTTAAGCTGCTACACAAAACTTACCTGTGGTCATTCCAGGCTTAAGGAAAATTTTGCTGAGGTTCGGTCTATGTGACTTGTAAGTATACTGCTAAAATTTGTTATTCATTTTTTTTATAAACTTTTAAAACTTAAGGTCGGTCGTCAGGTTGAAAGTAGACCTAATGATTTTCGAACATTTAAAAAATTACAAATATTTTTTTGAATGAATCCACAAACTCTTTTTCAAAAGAAAAAAAATCATATCAAACAAAAAAGTTTGAATAAAAATTTCAATTAATTTTATATACAGAATTTAAAAAAATAATATTAAATGAGCAAACTCTTTTCCACAGTTCTTCTATAGAGAAAAATTATTAAAAAATTGCTTAAAACAGAAAACAACACTTGATTAAATTTTCAGGGGATCCAAAAGCAAAGAAAATAATGTGTAATAGTAATACTGTAGTATACTTTTAGGAACAAAACATATAAAATGAATACCCTTTTTAGTTTGTTATTATTCTTTTCATATTTCCACATACACATACACGTTTTCACATAAATACATCAATATTATATTTTTTATAATACACAACACTTAAAATAAGAAACATATGTTTATACCTACAAAATTACATACATTCAAACATACAAACAAACATATGTTATTTGTAATAAATATTTATTTCTTTTATCCTTATACATATATACATATTTATATACATATATGTATTTACTTGTTTATTGTCCATTGTTCCGTTTCCTTAAAGTGTATTATTTATTAAGTAATTCTTTGAAAAAATTCGATTTAACGACATAATTTTTTTAATAAGATTATTACACAATACAAACTAATCTTTTTTGTATAAATAAAACTTTTTATTATTTATTTCTTTCACTTTAACTCTGTCATTTACGGGGTTGAAAAACGAATGATACACATTTGATTTCCTCATTGTTTAAAAAATAATAATAAATAAAAATGATTTACCACCTTGTGCTGTATTCCGAGTAAAATTAAAACGTTTAAAATTGTCATTACTTTGTTGAAATAAATATTTATTTATTTATAACAACAATGCTAAGCTAATCTCGATCGTTATAATTTCACACAAAATGCAGAACAGAATTCCAATATTCTATGTAATTGCAACAATTTTAAATAATAATTTCAATTTATAGATAAATTAAAAAAAAAAATTCAAAACATATACATATGTATGTACATATTTAGAAATTTAAAAAAATTTGTTTTTTATATGCAAAACTTTTCTTGCTTGTTTAATGATAAATCCTTTATTTAAAGGCATAGAAAACAATATCATTTTGATTTAACTGTAACTTCTATTTATTAAAAAAATATATAAAAACAATTAGTCTGCTTTTTAAATGCTATTTAAAGTGCTATTAAGCTGCAAGAAGTTGTTTAGTCAAGGTCATAGAGAATTAGAATCTCTGCATTTAATAATTCCAGAACAGTCTTGCCGAAAGAACTTTAACAAACAAAATATTATAAATTTAGAATAAAAAAAGACCTCAAGCTGAAATATTATTAAAGAAAATATATTTAAAATTTTTTATATAATTTTTTTTTTATGTTTTGTTGTTAGTTTCAAGCTGTCTATATGGTACATTTCGTATAAAATAATATTTACTGGTTTCTTGGAAAAGTTTTTGAATGTTTTTTTTTTTGATTTGTCAAAATTCTCATTCAATTTGTTTGAATTTTTGCTATTATTTTATAAGGTGATTGCTGTTCGGAGATAATTTTATTTTTTATAAAAAGTTTGACATCTAAACTTTGCGAAAGAAGAGAAAAAATCATTTTTTATGTAGTTTGACATTTTTTTTTATAAAGTTTGACATCTAAACTTTGCGAAAGAAGAGAAAAAATCTTTTTTTATTTAGTTTGACATTTGAAATAAAAAAAAACGAAAAAAAATAGGCTGTTTAAGTAAGACTACCTGGTAGTCAATATGCCTTGCATACAACTTTTTTGAATTTTTTCAAGAAATAATTTCAAAGTCTTCTGATGATCTGGTATAAGCATCAGTGAAATGCAGCATATAGAGAGCTTTAAACTACCAACAAACCATAAAAATTTAAACAATAATATCAATACAATAAATAATTAAATATACTCTTTTTATTATACCCTTCACCAGAGGTGACAAGGGTATAGGTTTGTCATTCCGTTTGTAATTTCTATAATATTTATTTGCGACCCCATAAATAATATATTTTAGCCTTTTGGGGAATTGCAAAAGCAAAAAAATAAAATTAACGAGATATAAGCAAACATTTTTTTTTACCCAAAAATTATTATATTTGTGTGTAAGACATGCCTTTTTGGGAAATTTTGAAAATTTGAAAAAAAACTTACTAATTGGCCCAGAATCAGCAAAGATATGGGCGAAAAACCTCTGTGAACTAAAATGATTGTCATAAAAAAATCAAGTTTTCTAAGACTTTAAATACCTTTCGGACATGTAAAAACATAAATATACATATACACACATACATATATACATACATACATACATACATAAATACACTTAGTGAAGATTCAGCATAGCCGAATATAGCGCTTTTACTTGTTTTTATATAATATTATTTATTCTTCCCTAACTACAAATGAAAAGTCTTAATATTGTCATTATTAATTTTTCCGATGTTTCGTTAATATTTTTCCCAATTTCATTAGGGCTACTCTTCAGTAAAACAGTCGAATTTAAGCAAACTGTTAGGCAAATAGAAATTTGTAATGTGATTAAAAATAACAAATATCCAATAGACGCAAAAAGGCTTCAAGCAACCTTGAAAAAATTGCCGTAATCCAACCCAATTCTAGATTTCTCCGTTGTTAATCCAAGAGAAAAGTTTGAATTAAGTGGTGTTACCCAATATAATCTTACAGGAAATTTTTCAAGAAAAAAACCAAATGCAATAAAATATAATAACTACTATCCAAAATTTATAAGATCACGTGTGTACCCTAAATTACTCACGTATTTGATATCTATATAAGATCAAGTACGTACCAGATAAAATCGACAGTTTTGATAATTCGATAAAAGCAAATTTTTTTTTTGGCAACCAAATTCTTTGTTTTTGCAACCAAACAATTTAGATTTTAAAACCGAATTCTCCTTTTGAAAAAAATTTCTATTCGCAAGAATAAAAATTGTTTAGTGCTGACTAAGAACTTACCTTCCAAACCGAAGTTCTGCACCTAAAGCAATAAAGTTATACTTTCCTAACAATTTCAGTTATTATAACTGAAGCTATTTTTTCTGTGCATTAAATAATAAAATTACTTTGTATTTGTTCAATTACTGAAACGTTTTTACCCTTTAAAAAATACAATTTTTACTAACGTTGGACCACATGTCTTCAGAAAGCAACAGCCAATGGTGAGCAGTAAAGAGACATAATGCCAACTTTTTCCCATCTTAGTTGAAAGGTATTTATGTTGCAGACAGGTGGTTTGGGCAGGGCAGGGCGGCGCCACATGTCGCACAACTTGCTATATAAATAAAACCTCGCAAACAAATTTATAGAAATATGAATTTGATGCCATTAGATTATTTTCTCTAAAGATATGTAAAAAACACGCTTTAACAAATTTTTACTAGAAATGTATAAGTTTAAAATTTATGCTCGTGAATTTGTATATATTCTGGTAAAAAGCTTTATTACTTTTTTAATTAAAATCAAAACAAATTTATATTTAAATTAAAAAAAAATTCACTTTCAAAATAATTTAAACCACAAATGTTTTAAATCTTTCGCTAACACCTTTATAATTTTACTTTAATAATTGAGCATTTTATTTCAAACAAAATCATCAACAATTGGCTACTGCAAAAACAACCAACTAAAAATCAACCTTAAACATTCAATAATTTCAATCCCCGCCAATAAATAAAAACAGAAACGTAAACAGAAATGTTTAAAATAAAAAAATAATAATATTTATATTATATTTATAGACGATAACTAAACAAACAATAAGTAATAAAGAAATTAAAACATTTCAAATATAAACAAACGTGTATAAAAACATGTTAAAAATCATTATTCACCTGCAATTTTTCTTTCACGCATTTTGCGCCATAATGCTTCTGCCTTGCGTTTCGGCCAGTTTTCGAATTTTTGTGAAAAACTACGAAAGAATTTATATTCTCGTATGTTTATTGACATGCGACGCTGCATTTTGACAGATTTTAATTAAATACGTTTGGTTGGCAAGTAAAAATTGCGACTATGATGATAAAGATGATACCATAGACTTAAGTAATTGTTTTGACACTTTTTGTCTGTTCTTTAATGATTTTGTGACTTTGTTTACATCTGTTTATGACGTATCAGAAATTTCGGCAATTATTTGGACATATTTTGAAATTTAATTTATTTTTAGATAGCTGACAAATGGTTTTTATTAATAATGTAATTAAATCGTTTTGTTTTTTATATAATATTATTGATTTAAATATTTTATTTTATTTCTTTACTTTTCTTATTATTTTACAACATTTTTGTTGTAATTTTATATCACTTTCATAGTTTTTTTTTTCTAATTAGGCCTGATTTAATTTACTAAAAATTCTCTTATTATTGAATATTAGCCAAAAAATCATGCTTTCCACTTTCAGCACTAAAAACGTTGTGATATTTTATTAATACACTTTTGTATTTATTAATAATTTTGTGCTTGAATTTGTATGCACTATTACATTGATATGCGCCACAAGTTCATTTTTATTTACGTTTTCTTTTGTTAATTCGCTACAAAATTTTTTACTAAAATTTGTTTGATTTTTTCTTCTTTTCGTTTAATTTTTCATTGTCAAACATAACACACATTCTCTTGTGTTTAGACACAGGAAATTATGTAGTGTTTTTGACACTTGTTGTTATTGCCTTTTCTAGCTGTTATCGTTGTTAGCACTTATTGTAAATGTTTACGTTGCTTGAAGCAATGATAACTAACAAACAAAACGTCTGTTGTGAACGGAGTCTTTAACACAACTAATGAATTTGCCATGTCGTTACGGCAAAAATGCCGTGCAAATAAGTATGTTTTTAAAAAACACAACACCGACAACACTCATACGTATTTACTTCACACGAATACACTGACAGCATCATCCTTTAAAGCATAAGGATATTATACCAACAGCGTTATTTAAATAAAACACAACGAAATATTCCTTGTCTACTCAAATACTCGTTCAATATTTGCAGCATCTGATATAAAGCAAACTTTTCTTTCCGTTTTAATATTTCTTTATCTTTATGTAGCATGATAACAAAAACAAAAGAAAAAATCATGCTCCGTACGTATGTATGCACGAATATGAACTACTGTGTTTTCTGTCTTTTTATAATACTGTTGTTTTTTCACCGAACTTTGTTAAAATGTTTGTGTTTAAAATAATAGAAAAAAAATTCAAAACAGAGAGAACAGGCACAAAAAAACGTTTGCTCTAGGCTCGAGCGAGTGTTTATCTCGTTTTGATAATGTTATAGTAGCGATTTTTGTAATTAAAACAAAGAGCAATGTTATTATGTTGTTTTTTTTTCAATTATTTTCAAATCTAAATCTTTGATTTCAATATTTCAATCATAAACACCCATATTACGGTTTACAACTCGACTAAGTTGAGTTGAAAATGAAATAACTTTTCTTTAAAAAAATTGAACTCGTTTTTGGTATTTCGAGTTACAACTAATTCAAGTTGAAAATGTATTAATGTTGCCAGCGACGATTTGACAGTTGATTCATCAACAGTTCATTCTATTGGGACGAAAAATCGGAATAAATTTCGTTAACCACTTTCCATTTTTTCTAAAGAAAAACGACTGCTGGTTGGGAGTTGTAAATTTTTGAATTTTTCGTCAACCGCACTAACACAAGTTGCTATTCATAATAACAAATTACAAAATTTTAACTAAAGTAGAGTTAAGCTGTAAACCGTCATAAGGGGGACATTTTCGTATATACACATGTAAATATTTAGTACGATCGAACATTTTTTACTTTATCATAGTTTATCTCTGATGTCAAATGACAAATGAAAAGTTTTTTTTTGCCAGATAAAAAAAAAACAAGATTTTTTATACACAAAATGTAATTTACGCATGTTTAATTAGATTCATAGCATAATCTCAAGCCCTACACACTTTTGCAATTTGTCATAAAGTCATTAAAACCTTTCTAACACAAAATATTTTTGTCTGCTGGTGCTCATAAATGTTTTTAACGTTTTTATTTAATTCTTAAATTAGCATCATTGCTTTTATAAGTAACAAAAATCGCATACTCTTGTTTATTTAAATATACTCTTTATAAAAGAAAAATCACCCACAATGTATGCGTATATGTTGAATGTTAATCATAATGATGATGAGCAACAGTTTGTTTTTGTTTATATCGTCTTTTTTTTTAGTAAAAAAAACAATCAGTCTGTATAGCGGTTGATTTTTGTTTTATTTTTTACTTGTCTTTATTTCCCAAACCATTTAAATATAAACAAAAAACAATATTAATAACACAAATAGCGAGCGCCACATATCGTCAGTGATTACATACATACAAACTTATGTATGTCTGTATATGGTTTTTAAAAATTTAACTGTATGCGTCTGCATTTGTTGTTTTTAGTCGTGTGCCGGGTTTTTTTTGAACTTTTTTATATATCGTTTGTAAAACATATCATTCGTTAAAAATTAAAACATTCGTGGTAAATAGCTCTGCAGACAAAATGTACTCTAATGTAAACATAAACTACAATAATACTCATTTACAACACACTGCTCTCCTGTTAAACATTACAATGAAGATGTCAACAGTACGTATACGTAATCTTCATTAACGGATAAATAATATTGTGTATAGGGTGATGATGATGAAGTGGTAACAATTAATATTAAGTATTCGCTTGGTAGTTTGTTAAATGAGAGAGAAAGCACATCCTCAATATTACTATGTAATAAGTATAAAGGTGATGCATATGTTGAAGCGTTTATGTGGGAGGATGTTTGTGGTTATTTGCTTCCATCTTTCGTACCCAAGTAGTAAGAGTTTGTTCGGTCACAATGATTATAGAAAAATGTCCTTTTAGTGAATTTTTTTTGTTGTTTTTACGTCAATGATGTTGGTGTTGATGCTGTTGTTAACAATGTTTAGTAGGACGTGCAAGTATTTGTTGGAGTAAGTTTTATGTTTGAAAAAGTGAAATAGTCAAAGTAAACTTGATTAACTACAAAAGGGATTTTTTTTAAATACATATATACCGTAGGTAAGAAAGAGTTTACATTATTGAACACAAAGACAAATATATGCAAACTTTAAAAAAATTTTGATTAAAAAGAATTTATTCACAATTATTCTTTTGTAGAAAGAAAATGAATAAAAATTATTTAAATTAGAAAATTTATATAATATTTCTTAAGAGAAAAAATTTTATGGTAAATTGCAAACAAAAGTTTTCTTTAAGTTTAGGTGTATTATATACATATATAATGTATTACCTAATAGAATAAAATGAATGGAAAATTTTCCAAAAATATAAAAATGATCAAAAAACTTTATAATTTAAAAAAAAAATGTTTTTTTAAAGTTGAAAAATATAATGTTTTTTTTTAAACTTAAGTTAGTCTTTTATTGTAATTTTAGTAAGAATTAGTAAGAATTTTGTCCTCGTATATATTTAGAGATTAGGAGGCGATTTATTAAAAAAGTTTATGTTTTTAACAGATCAAGTTATTTTAAGTCATAGTAGAAAAACCTATTAGTGCTAGTTATGAGCTTTCTTAAAAAATCGATCTTATTTTATTTAAAACAACTGTTGCAAAAAAGACACATGCTACTTTAAACGTTTCAAGTAAAACTAAAATCAAATAAATTTCTCTTTAAAGTCATAAAAACTAGTACAAGTAATATATGTTTTAAAAACGTATAGTTTTTCTTAGTCATTGTTTAAAGTTTTATTTGTTAAAAATGCTGAAACAAACCCCATCAATGTCAAATAAACTATAAGTTTGTTTGAACGAACGTTTTATATTATTTTTTTGAATAGCTTTATACAAATGTCAAAACAATATGTGTTATTTAGAACTATAAACATGTTGTTATAGTTTTAGAATTAAATTTCTAAAATTATTTATAACATTAAAGATGTTTTGAAACAAGCTAATTTTTTTTTTTTTTTTTGTATAATGACGTCAATGCTTTTCATAAACTTATTAAATAAATTTCAATTTATAGAATCGAACAGTATGTATAATACAGTATATACAGTACCGTGCATCTTAGTATAATACCATATTTATTTACCTTGAGCAGACAATCGGTGTTATCAACATTTGCAAGTAAAATTTTACTGCAAATTTTGCGGAAGACGTTTAAAAAAACTGCAAAATTTAAAAATAAAAACAATAGTGGACTGAGTATTACTACTTTTTCTGCTTAGCTGAAAAAGTTAAACGGATTAAAGTCGCCCTTAAGAAGTAAGACCATACGTTGGCACACACAAATAATTTTTGATTAAGATATGTATGTGAAACCAATTCTGCTACAACATGTCAAAATATAAACCATATACGAATTGATTTATTCCTACTTTTTTTGTTTTTAAAATAAAAAGACATAAAAATTATGTTATAAATTTATCTATACAATTCTCAATAGACGGACTGAAGAGTTTTCTTTTCCTTGCCAGCAAAACGTGTTGAAATCTACTTGGCAGTGTATGCCAGAGAAGAGATGATACTAACATTCCAACCTCATTCTACATCATCACATTGCAGATACAACAGGATACCAAAGCAAATGATATTAAACAGAATATTAATGAAGAAAATACACTCACTGCAGACATTTTATTTTTTTTAGATTTGTTTTATGTAATAGGGTTACTGCCAGTTTAGCGTTTTCTTAAGCCGGAAAATAGTTAAACAGGTTTTACTTGAAAACAAGTAAGAGCGTTATATTTGGTTGGGCCAAATCACCATGTGTGGCCCATTTAGGCAAATGGTCCAATTTTTAACAATTATATCATAAGTTTGTCTTAAAATTGCAAAACAATATTTTTTTTGTGTAAAAAAATAAAAAATAGAGGCAGTCATCTTTTTTTGCTTATAGCTCAGTCGGTTATTAATGGATCTTGCCAGTTTTCAATACAGATTTCCACGAAAGTATTTCCAAAAGTTTGATACCACATACAAGTCGGAGTGATCTATGAGAGCAACGAAAACTTGATTTCAATCAACTTACAGATAAATAGGTAGAAGGACAGACAGACATTGCTAAATCGACTTCTCTATATATTAAGATCCAGAATATATATATATTCGTAGGGTCGCAAATAGATATTGTAGAAATTACAAACGGTAAAGGGTATAAAAAAACAATTGGTGTTTATAAGTTTTTATTTAACGGTAACTGGTTAAAAAAAAGCAAATACAAATTTTAAAGAACTCGAATTTAACTTGTAGCTTTTCCTTTTATAAAAGTAAAAACGTGTGCAACTTTTAAGTTTCACGGCATTGCATGTAAAAAGAAAACTTTCACTCAGCTGATTTAATTTCATTTGTTCCTTTTTACTCTACTAGTTGGCCAGAAGTTTAAACTATTGATTTCATTTGGAATAGGAATTGGAATTTTAGTTCAAAACTTTTTCGTGTTAAATATTTTCAATAAAAGGTAACATCGGATAATAATAAATATTATGAGTCAATTTTATTTATGTCCCATTTCCAATTTTAAAAAGACAATGTTTTACACAAATATTCAAAACGATATAGCATAAATAATAAAGCAGCTTTAATCGTCTTATTTGTACGTTAGTAGGAGTAAAGTAAAACACCTAACCTGCCTTTATCTACGTTACCATATGCGACATTATATTATAATTTTTTTTTTTTTGGATTTTGTAAAGATGTATGTAGAAAATAATGAAAAAAAAGGATATAAGCAATAACTAACAACTCAATTTATTTTACTCAGATGACCAATTGAAAAAAATAGTGAAGACAAGATACACCAACCAACCACAAAAGCTAAGGGGATAGTAAATGTACGTCATCATCGTCAACTGACAATATTGACAGCAGTTTTTGGTTTATATTTATTGTTTATTGTTGCTGATATTACTGATGCTGTATTTTTTATTATTGTGGTTGTTGTATTTACATACTCGAACATACATCCATTGACTGGAATTAAATTCAAGTGTTGCTATTGATGGATGTGTTTGCCTACATACACATAAATGTACATGCAAATGTAAGCATGTATGTATGTATGTATTTGGAAATATCGCACAATGTTCTTTTATCTTCAATTTGATTCTTGTATAACAAAAAAGAATACGAAAAAAACACACACACACAAAAACAAAGAAAAGTTTCAGAATATTAACGGCAACCAACAAGCCTTTTTAATCAATTGTTTACAGACAGTTTTCGTTTTTAATGTCACTTGTCAATTGAGTAGCAGGCAAAAGTAAAATTAAAGTAATCAAGTGTTAATTGTTTGTTTAAGTTTTTTCCCGTATTCTTTTAAATTTTAAAGGGCACGATGGTAAAAGCTTTTTAATTTTAAACGAAAATAAAATTCATAATATTTTGAGTTATTTTTTTTTATTAAAACATGCATGGACGTACATATACATATGTACCTAAATATTTGTGCAAGTTAATAATTCTGTAAATCTCAAATTAATTGAAAGCGTTTTTAAATGTCGATAAAACAATTTTTCTTATTCCTTCTTTTAACAAATAAACAAATTTAAATGTAGGAAAATACAAATGAACCAGGAAATTGGGAAATGTCAATGCGTCAATCCATTTGCTTTTTAAAATTTCGAGTAAATTTATTGTTTTTAAAATTTTTAAAATTGTTTAATCAATTTTTTTTTTTTAATTTTGCGAAGAACAATTTGTCAAAGATATTCTTAAAATGTTTTTTTTTAAATTTTTAACCAACAATGTTTATTTAAAAGAAAGATTTTTCTTTTTTAAAACGAATTAAATTCAGTTAAATATCGAAGATCTGTTTAAGCTGCTCATTTTGAATGCACTTCAGATATTTATCTTAACACAGTCGACAGTTAGTCGATAAAGTGTGTGTTCGACTAAAAAATCCCGTATACGTACCATTACTATTTATTTGTCGAAAACCATTATATCATTTAAAAAAAAAATCTAACAAGAGTACATAATTTTTAAAAAATATTAGGGTTGGGCAAAAAGTATCGATAGATGAATAATCGATATATTGAAAAAATGAATCGATATATGTATATCGTCGAAATTTTACTTTACAACATATCGATATATTGGTTTTTTTTGCGTATGAGTTTCGATACTTTTGAACTTTGGTTTTGCATTCCAAGTTATTAATTTGTAAAAAAAATCTTCTGTTGTAATTCTTGTATTAACAACAATGGCTATGTATGTTAAGTTGTGTGTATCCAGCATTTCACGCTGGTTCTTTTTTAAGTCAGGTTTCCTCGGTGTCTTCAAAAAGAGCGGTCGTTTTACAGGTAAACACATTAAGCAGAGGGTGCTCTTTATAATAGTATTTAATAATTACTGGTGCAACTACATTTTTACAGCGCCTTATTTCGTAGGTTAATTACAAATATAGTTTCTGTATTGTATGTTTCTATGTAAACTGTTAAACATGAATAACAAATTACTTTTTTTATATAAAGT
>NDXZ01020581.1:2250-17361 GCA_003055125.1 Paykullia maculata
AAACCAATAACAATTTATTTATGTAGTTTAGGTCAGAAAAAAAACTATAGATTAGCCAAAAAAGAAAAAATATTTATAACATAAGAAGAAAAAGCATAGTAAAGGTATTAAATTTAGCATTAAAGTTTAAAACAGAAAAACACATTAATTACTTCCTCTTTTGGCGGGTCAAGTTATAACATATACACAAAGTGGTATTAGAAAAATATTTCTAGTTAAATATCTGAGATAGTTTAGAAAAATGTACTTAAATGTAGAAGTAACTACTTTTAGACATTTAGTTTAACTTATGGTAACTTTTAAAAGCATTTATTGCAAATACAAGTAAACAATTAAAATAAAGTAGTTTGATATAATTTGCAGAAAATTACACAACTAAATAAAACATACATAAGAATACAAATTTATGAAATTGGCATATAACTAAGTATCTGCTCTTTTTATAAAAAAAAGTTTTTTTACTTCCGTTTTAATTATGATTTGTTTATAGATTTTATTTTGTTTTATTTTGAAATTTAAAATTTGCTACTTTTTCTTTGCCCTATGATTTTTAGAAAGGAAAAATTATTTTAACTTTCCTACAATAATCGTTTATATGTGAGCTTTTTGTTGCTGGTAATTTAGTTTTTATTACATGTATGTACAAACATACGTATCTTGAATGATTATTTCATAATAATTTGTATGTCTTATTTAAAGACCCTCTCACTCTCTGCAATGGTTATTTTACAACGTTTAAGTTACGGTCACTATCTGATGTTTCAGCTATTTTTATTTAGGTATACATTTCAAAATATAAAGTTTTTCATTTTAAAACGTGACTTAGCAATTATTAAACAATTATATAGAGTGTCTAAAAACTTACAAACGATTTTAATTAAATAACAGAGTTTTTTTAAGTACACTTTTCATTGAAACAGAAAGTACATATAATAGGATTTTGTATTTAAAAGCACTCTGCAACAAATGAAAACTTATTTTGAACGCAAGAACGTGGTAGTAAAACCCTTTACTCAGTTTGGCCAGATTAGTAACCATTTTCTTTTAATGGCCTCAAAAGATTCTAAAAATCAGTGGGCCCCCCAAAAAAAAAGGTGTCATCAATTTTTGTCTTTTTTGTTTTTTTTTTGAATAGACTGACGTCTGAACAACGCTTCCAAATGGGCCAAAATCAAGATTGCCGTTGATCCCGATTTTACAAGCGAATTTTGTTTAGAGATGAAGCTTACTTTTGTTTGAATGGATACGTCAATAAACAAAACTACCGTATTTGGAGTCATGAAAATCCTTAAGTGTACGTTGAGACACCGTTACATCCAGAAAAACTGACAGTTTGGTGTGTTTTATGGGCTGGTGGAATCATTGGTCCCTATATCTTTGAAAACGATGCTGGTCAGAATGCTACAGTCAATGATGACCGCTATAGAGCCATGATTACTGACTTTTTCGTTCGTCAATTGAACATCCATGATGTGCAGGAGCTATGGTTTCAACAAGACGGCGCAACATGTCACACAGCTCGTGCCATCATTGATTTATTGAAGGAAACGTTTGGTAACCGCATAGTTTCACGTTTCGGACCCGTGAATTGGCCTCTAAGATCGTGCGATTTAACGCCGCTAGACTATTTTCCGTGGGGATATGTGAAGTCGTTTGACCACTTTGAGGACAACATTCGCCGCGTCATTGCCGATATACGGCCACAAATGTTGGAAAAAATCATAAAAAATTGGACCTCCAGACTAGACTACGTCCGAGTCAGCAGTGGCAGACATATGCCAGAAGTCATAATAAAATTATAATGCCAGAAGATTATCTTACGAATAAAGTAAATTTCATGGCAATTTAAAAAATTCATCTTTGTTTTATTCCACTTCAAAGTTTTATACCTCTATAAAAAACACCATATATAATCGAATCTATACTATCACGTTCTTTGCGTTTTTTTCACTGTTGCACAGTGTAATCAGGCAAATGATTATTATGCTTTGCTGGTACATATGTAACTTTTTCTTGCAAAAACTTACTTCTTTGTTTGTTCGGCAGATCTCTAATGCAAAATAAAAATTATAACATGAAATAATTCTAGTTCTGTTTGTTACAAATATATTTTCAAAAAATCCTTTTTTTTAGTACAAACTGCTACTGTCTTGTGAAGGCTTCAAATATGTTACTAAAACTAAGTTACTTGAAGATAAAATACACACATTACCAAAAAGATTATAGTTTTTAGACCATAGGCGATACAAAAATAACTTTATTACATATTTTTAAAGCAAAATAAGAAACAAACAACTAAGGCTTATATTGTGGTATGATTTTTGGCACGAAAAGGTAAAATCTACGATTTAAATCCCTTGAGACTTAAAAGTTTGTGGATAAAACAATTGTTAAGGAGCACAAAAAAAAAATAAAACAGACGGTAAAATAATAAAAAAAACATACACATTTTGTTAACTGTGACAGATAATATCTTGGTATAATGACGTTTGTTAAATGAAAAATATTTAAAGGAAAAAATATTACACAAACACATACATACATACATACATATATATTTTAGGCGGCTGATTAATGTTTAATGATAACCTCAATACGTCGTTAGCTCTTAACTTTTTAAAACAAATTTTATTTTTGGCCAACATTTTACAAAAAAAATATAAAAAAAATTGATTTTCATTGCACATATTTAGTACAAACTACATAAGCCCTTGTTTTTTTAAATCTCAATTTTTTTGATCGTATAAAAACATTAAAAAATTATATTTCATTTTTGCGCCGCCAAACATAAACATTTGCAATATTGTAAATTCACTTCTTGAACTAAGATGATTGTGTAAGTATAACTTTTATGTTTTGACCAATTGTTACTAATTAAATTTTTGTACAAATATTGCGTGACTTGTAAAAATTTACAAATAAAAAAAAATAAAATATGAAAAGCATTCATAAATGCAATAAATTTAGAAATATTTTGTAAACATAATGAAAATTAAATTAAATCTTGATTATTATTATGTTAATAAATAAAATAATATGGGTAAAGGAGGTAATTGAGAGTTGTGTAGACAGTTGGTGGTAAATTAAATTTTTGTATTAAGCATATGTATGTTTCTTAAGTCTTTTGATTGTATATGCGAAAAAGCTATTTAGCTCCCGCTTTATACTTCGAGTAAATTAAAAATAATCGAAGCAAGCATAACATTGTAGCTATAAATACAATTTTTAAATCATCAATGTAATAAAAATGTTTATTGTTTTTTCACTCAGAATACAGAACAGGTAGGTTAGTATAAAAAAAAATATTAAATTTTTCGAGACTAATCAAAGAGTATTTTGAATGAACATAAAGGTCCAAAAGTATACAAAAGTTGTATAAGAATTGATTCTAACTTATTCCATAAGAAATAGTTTGATTATTTCATTATTATTAATTTATAAGCATCTTCCTTATATTTATTACAAGTATTAAATTATCAAAAAAATAATCCATATTTCACTCTTCTGGACACGTTGATTTCCGACTCAAAAAGCACTAAGGATGCAAACCCTTTACTTAGTTGAGTGAGAGCCATAGCGTCAGATTAACCAGCACTTATCGTAAGCCCTTGCTCATTACATCATGAATCGGTTACCCTGAGCCCCTATATTATGCATCCAAAAACAGTCCTATGACCCTTTTACAAACAATAACCCTAAAATTGTCTTTAAATTATCTAAATTTTCATCTCAGTTGGAGTTTAGATAGTAAATAGCAGCTTAAGCGATAGTTCTCTGGCTTGTATGGGGGCTAAATTGTGTTTAGTAGTTTTTTTCAAGCTATTAATTTAAACAACAATTTAATGATGTTTAATTATTTATTGTTTAATAAAAGTCACCTTTAATTTTTATAATGTTTTTTTACATTCAGTTAGATTTTACGAAATTCTTATTTAATTCCATATTTATCAAAAGTTTATTTGAAAATGTTAATATTATTTGATTTCAGTTGATTTTTTTTTATTCATGTTTTAAAACATGAGCCATTTGTCTTTAAGGTGGTTCAAGTACATTTATATTTATATGGATATATTTATTTAAGAGGTGGTGTTGTTAAATATATTTTTAGAAATATTTGTAAATTATTGTTGGTTTATTTTATTTAATAAAATAAAAAATAAACACTATTGAAGTTATACCGCATTCGATACAAGTTGCCGGCAAATGTTTCATACAATTTGGTTATTAAATTTTTCGTTTAGCGAGTTTTAAGTACTGAATGAGGTGTGAACTTCACTTATGTTCTAAATTTTCTAAATTTTACCAGTAATTTCTTACATTGTGATTATTGATACCATAACAATATATTTTTTTAAATTTGACTTAAACAACTTTATTAGTTAACGTTTCAAATAAATTTTATTTCTGTTTGATTTGCATACTAATTTTTGTAACCAAATTATTTTTTGCTTAAGCTCTTTAACATAATTTCATTTTCATTGAGTTTTACTTCATCATAATTTATTTTTATTTCATGCAAGAGATTTGTTGTTTAATCTGTAATAATTTAAGCAACTAACCACATGTTTTGGCATCTTATTAATGGGCCAGTAAATTTTCTTAACTTTGTTTGCAATTTTAAACATTAAATTTATTGCAATAAAATTTCTTGTTTTCTAAATCAA
Source organism: Paykullia maculata (assembly GCA_003055125.1). Taxonomy (NCBI): domain Eukaryota; kingdom Metazoa; phylum Arthropoda; class Insecta; order Diptera; family Rhinophoridae; genus Paykullia; species Paykullia maculata. Next base: position 6,915 of record NDXZ01020581.1, read on the forward strand.
ATTTAGGTTAATAGTAATAAATTTGTGTATAGTTTAGATGATTTACATGCAAACAGCTGTTGTTAAATAAAAGAGCAAACAAAAATTAAAGCTGAACTTAATTTAAAAATCAGGCTAAACTGGTTAAAATTTTATCTTATGAAATTAGAGCACTAAGCAAGAGATCAAAAAGTAAAATTGATTTTTTTCAGTTATTTTTAGCTTTGATTTTAATACATTTAATTATTGTCTTAGAATTTTGTGCTAAAGTAGTTTTTGTGAAAAAGAGAGTTTTAAGAAAGATTTTAGATTTTAAATATTTACTCATTTAGTTATATTAAATATTACCTTGTTTTTTTTAAAGCTCATTAAAATTATTATTTGTTTTACAAAAAGTTTTAAGATTTTTAAATCTATTAATAAAAATTTTAATTATTAGTTATAAAAATATTTATGACAAATGTAAAACTATCAACTTTGTTTTATAGTTAATTTCAAATTTCTACTTAAACAAAAGACTTGTGACACAAACTTTTCTACAGTCGCTACAATGGGACGATACCATCAATAAATAACCATAAACATTAAAGTACCTTAATTAAATAAACTTGTTTAAACATTAATAAAGCAAAATAAAAATATTTGAAATATTAGACTAATAACAAGAAAGTAACTAACGAACAATAGATACCAGCACTAAATATCTCTGCTAAAACAATTTATTTATGGGGTAAACTAAAAAACAATGTCTGGGCACTAGTTAAAGAGCAAAAAAAAACTAATGAAATGAAAAGTGTTTTATTAAAAGCAAAGAAAAAATTGTAAAAGAAACCTATAAAGCATTTTTCTACAAACAAGTAAATGGCTTAAAAACATGTGGCTTCTTAGCAACTTGCAATATTTACAGAAACAGCAGCCGCAAAAACTTAAAAAAGAAGAAGAAAGCATGGCACACATTATTTTCAAGATGTCAGATAACAGCTAAGAGTCTTATTTAAAAACTAACGAAAGCAAATGGGTCTAACAAGCATAAGGCAGCAAGAAAATACAACACATGTGAGCTCTAAAGGCTTTTATAGCATCACACACTCTCCTCTCCACCACAAAACGTACACAGGCCAATTGAAATTGGAGCACATTCTTTTGAAAAAAGCACATTGAAAGCAAAATCAGTCTAAAAGCAAAAGTTATAAAGAAAATCTTACACTGAAGGAGCCTTTAAGCATTTAAATTATGTAATTTTTATTTCGTTATTTTTTTTTCGTGTGCAGCAACATGGAAAAAAACTAAAAGCTGACTTAAATATAAAATGTTGCAAAAATGTAAAAAAATTTTTTGAAAATAAAAACAAATCGATACTAGTGCAGGCAATATACATAGCTCAGCTGACTTTAAACACTCTCTACTATACTATTTTCCTTTTATACATTCAGAAAGAAAAACTTAGCTAAATTTAAATATACGTATTCACAGTTCATTTCGTTTAATCGAGATGTTAGGTATCTAGGGTTCTTATGAACTCCTGAGTCTATATATGTACATACATAGCTCCATACATACATACATACATACGTCTGAATCTAAAATACTTTCTTATGGCGAAACCAATGGGTAAATAAATTTTTAAGTCCCACTCTGTTGAAGCGTAAACAACACAGTTTTAAAAAAACATCTTTTGGCTCCACACATAGTGGAGCCAAAAGATGTCGAAAGGCAAGTTTTCATGTCTAAAATGCTGCTTTAGCGTCACAAGCCGAAGTTTTGTCTCCAATAAATTCTTATAAGCGATTAAAATATGATATAGTTTTGATAAGTCAGAACACACCAAAAACGAATGTCCATTTGATGGGACAAAAAGAGTGAGGAACAGCGGTTAAAACGACCACAAGAAACCTATACAAAATACAATTGCTTTATTTGAAGAGATCATTGAACGAAAAATGGTCTAAGTATGCGACCAGATACGGATTTTTCATCATAACAATGTTTGATTTTACTCAACCAGTTAAAGATTTAATAAAAAATTAGTGGATGGAAAGTTTTATTACACCCACCCTTTATCATAGACATTGTCTCTCAATAATTGGATTTATTGATAAAAAAATAAGAAGTGGTTTTGACATAAATATTTTGTTTTGAATTTTGTTAAAAAGCTTTATGTGTTTTAGCGCTTTCATTAAAAGAAGATCTTAAAAATGCGTCATCATTAATTTTTTACAATAATTCTTGATGATAAGTCACAAATACACTATTTGTGTAAATTTAAAATGTTTAATAAAATTCTCTAAGAAAAACAAAACACATTCATTTGAAAATCGTTTGTTGGTTTCTTGAAGAAATTTTTGAATTTGTAAAAATTCTCATTTAATATTTGAATTTTTATTTATATTTACATACAACATTTTTGAATTTTTTCAAGTTATAAATTTCAAAGTCTACTGATGATCTGGTCTAAGCAACCAGTGAAATGCAGCATATAGACAGCTTGTAATCCAACAACAAACAATAAAATTTATTCTCTAAGAATAGGAATATACTGCTCCATACTTGGAACCGTTTGCTTGAATGAGATAATATTTTAATATTTTGTGTTTTTAAAACATTAATACTTAAATAATAGAAACATCTTTACAAGTTTTTAAATCATGAGAATTTGCAGTAACTTTTCTTTGATAATAATTTTTCTTTAATAAATTTATAAGCAGTTTTCGACAATTTTTAAGAAAATGTTTTTCTAGTTTCAATTCAATTATTCTACAATAAATTAGGGGTATTCTTAAATTTTCATATTATATTTATAGTTTAAGAGGCATTAAAGTGATTAAACGAATACCTTTATTATGCTTTCAAAAACATATTCACGGAACAAATTTTATAAATTGTTTAATTTTTTTAAAATATATTTTAAATAAATTTTTACCAATAAAATTTTTTCTATGTAAATTCTTTAGTAAACTTTGCATAAATGCTTAATTCTCTTAAGTATGTTTGCAATTTAAAATTCTATATTAAAAAGGTAATATTTAAATTTGTTAATATTCCTGTTAAATTCTTTCCTTCGAGTAAAATTTTTTGAAGCTAAACAAAAACGAAATTAGAATTTAAGCTTTAAAATTTTGAAGTGAGTAGCTTCGAGCCATGAATATTTTGAATATTTAAATATTATTACTTATATTTCTTCTTAATTTTTTTGAAAACTGGAAAACGGGCATTTACATTTGTTTTTACCAAGAAAAAAATCTGTTAGACTCAACTAAGTTTGTATATTACAAATCCGGAATCTAAAGGGGGAATATATTTAGCCATACTTAAGTGATATTTCTACATTCGCTTGAATAATTCATACATTTTCGCTAAGTGTACATTAAAATTTAACAAAGTTACAAATATTTCCTGTTTTGTGGCTTATAGTTTAATACCTATATGTAAGTTTGTATGTTTGTATGTTGATTTACATTTTAGTTTATTGTGCTATTTTAAATATTTGATATTATTTGTGTTTGCAGACTTTGTTACATCTGAATATTTAATGGCTTTTGACGTTAGTTGTTTATTTTTTTGCTCGTTTGGTTTGTGTTGGTGTTGTACTGCACTCTTTTAAATTATAAATAATATTTTAATTTTTTATTTATTTTATTAAGTCAAAGAAATTATGTTGAAATTCGTTTAATGTTGTGTGTTATTTATTGTCTTATACTTTTAATTTGTGGTAAATGGTTTTAAGATTAGTATGGAAAGTATTGTAAAAAATTGTGTTATTGAAACAGTATAATATCTTAAGCAATTTTTCTATTGAGTATTTTTATTTTTTCTGCAATTTTTAAATAAAAGTCGAACATGGTTTTATACTTAAATTGTTATATTCTAAAGGAATTCTGATATTTTTAAGATTATTTAAAGATCACTTAAGTCGGTTTTGTAAAATTTAATAAGGGGTTTTTAAAAAAGGAAAGTTTTAGTCTAAAGAAGGCTTGGAAAATTTTAATTGTACAGATTAAATTTTTGTTTTTAAATTTAAAAATTTTGTATTTAATTCAAACATTAAAATTTGTTTTCCAAAAGTTTACTTATAAATATCAAATGTAGATTATAATAAATTTGGGTAAGTTCGAATATAATAATTTACTTGTGTACCGCAATATAAATGTATTTTAGATTTAATCGAACCCGTTTTATTACCTGAAATAAAAAAAATTAAAAAATAATTTATTTTATTGTTTAACATATATAAACAAATATATAATTATATTAAATTAAAATTATTAAAATTAAATAAAATAAATAAAAAAACATATTCAAAAATTGTACTGCATTATATGTTTCGTGGTTCTAATATAAATATGCACCGGATATTTTTTAGATTTTAAAATGTATCAAAAACTTTTGTTTTATTAGCAATGATAGCTATAAGTAAAAGAAAAACAAAAATATTTTTTATTATATATTTAAAAAAAAAATAATAAAAATTATGTAGTCCTTGAAACAGATAAGTTATTGCATGAAACATTGCCAGGATTACCCTCCTATATTGTGTAATTTAATATCATTCAACTCATTATGGGATTGTCTAAAGGCAAAGGTATATTCTATCAAGCTCTAGATATCTAATTTATTAAAGGAAGAAGTAAGGGATGCATTATTTTTCAAAACAGAAAAAGCTAATTTTTCAAACTTTTAAAGGTTTATTGAACGAAATTTTCATACAAAATTTGTTTTATAAACCTTTCATAAATTTAAAAACTGTTATATGGTAGTTAGATTTTTTAAGTATCTATTGGTTTCTTTTAAATAGAGATTTTTTCAATATTGGGTTTTAAAAAAAGCAAGTAGATGTCTATTACAATCCAATAAGCGAACAACTGGCGTTGTCTATGATTATTACCTTTGAGCTCTTGGATCTTGCACGCTTGTAGTCTCGATGCAAATTCGCCAAGTTGAAGTTTTTGTTTGAAGGTCAAATTCTTATATATAATGAGAAACCGACTGTTTCGGGTTTTCCTGTACATTTTTACGAACAGCGGCTGATTTGTCGTTTCTTCGATGAACGGGTATTGGCTGATTATTTACCAAGCTGGTCATATCGCAGTAGACTGCCAACGTCTATCACAGTAATTTGTATTGCATAAAACAATAATAATTGCAGCGATTGTCCATCTCTGCTCTAATTTTTGTTCTCTCTTATTTTTTTTTTCTATAAATCTTTTTATATACTAAGTTAAAAAAAAAACAAAAACTCATGTGGTTCTTTTTTGTGGTTTAATATGTATGAATGTATTAACCTGTTAATGATTATAGCTTCTTAAATATTGAACTGATTTTAAAAAAATATATACTGTGTACTTTTTAATGCTAAACTCTTTTGACTTTGCCTATTTAGATATAATATTTTTATTAAGAGACATTTTTTTTAGTTTTTAAATAAATAATAAAAATCATTTAAAAAATTTGTAAAGCGGGATTTCACAAAAAAATATTCAATTATTGTTCTAAGTGTCTTAAAATACTTTTGTTTTTAAAGTAAAATGAAGAAAATAACCTTAAATAGTTTAATAACGGTAGAGTGTTTAAAGGTCTGTCCTCATTTGTTTTTTTTTTAATTTTTGCTAAATTTAAAATATTTTTGTCCAAACCCTTACTAAATCTGTATTTCTTTCCATATTTTCTTTCACTTCAATTGCCAAAACTTTTCAATCAACTTTTAAAATTACTATAATTTACACATTTTTGGTGACATGCACATATTTTGCTATAAAAAGGTAAATGGCTTGTCTATGCTCGTGTCTTTGAGCTAATAAACACCTTGTGTTTAGCAAAAATTGTTAAAAGCAATTAAGCTGTAGTCGAAAAACATAATTATTTCTTTGAAAAATTAAGAAAATTTTACATTATTTTGTTTAGTAGGTGTCAAAATGGTATGTTGTAAATGTAAAAAAAATTGTTGTTGAAAAAATAATACACGATTCGTAATAAATAAGGCAATAAACTTAAATTAAAACTTTAAAAAATTTGTATTAAAAAAAAAAAGTTGATTTGGAGTTTAATGTTTATGAACAGGCAAAATGTTATACAAAAATGTATAATAGATTTTAAGAGCCATAAAAATACAAGATGACTCGCAAATCAACTCACCAAGTTTGTGCTACATTTTGTAAACTTCAAATCAATAATTGAGTTATTAACATTTCCTTAAAAGAAATTGCACTATTTGCCCAATAGTTTAATACAATTTAATAGGCTGGAAATTAAACTTAATTTAACATTTTTGTTTATGCAAATTTTTACTCTTTAATGGTCTAAAATGATCAGTTTTTAATGAGAAGTGACTTTGGTAGTGGTATGTGTGTTTCATGTGTGTTGTTAGTTGGAAAATTTACATTTAGTGTCTCTAGAGGCGCTTGTTACGTAGAATTTCAACAGCACTCTATTACAGTGATTCCCAATTAGAGTAATTTTTGAGCTTTGGAAAGCGAAGCAAGATTTGAAATGAATTTTTTAAACAAATTCGAACATTTTGCACTGATTGTTTTTGCATTAGTCTTTTCATAGCAAAGTGGCTGAAAATTAAGTACAAAAAATAATAAAGATGCCAGATATGAAAACCGTATGACAGTTCAATCCTGGTCGGAAAAAAACCTTGAAACTATTACATCGTGGCTACGGTCATTATCGATTTGTTAGGCACGCGAAGAGAATGGGACTACCCTTTAACGACTTCTGCAAAGGTTGTCATGACGCGGAGAAGGAGGAGTCCATACATCACATCCCACGCTTTTGATCTACACTGGACAATATCTGTCACAGTCTGTAGGACGTAACCGAGATGAATCATTCATTTATCAGGGGTTGCTGTTGGTTAATTGACCATGACCTAACCGGAATGAATGCTACTGTAGCTAGCCAGACGATTTAAACTTTGAGACTACCTCTCGAGTCTTGACTACTACAATATCCACTTATCCATAAATACATACATATATATGTTCCTTTCACTCCTCGAGGGAGCAAAGACCCCTTATTTATAATCTTTCCCTATCCTTTTTTCATTTTACAGGTATCACAAAGGGACCATATGCATCGAGACTAAGTGAGTTTAACTTTCCTCTGCAGCTGCCTGTTCCACCTTACCCAACCATCACCCTTTATAGGATCAGTGAGAAGTTTTGTCTTTACAGGGTATTTTTGGAAAATTTTATTTGAAATAAAAAACTAAAATTATTTTTTTTTTATATTTTTTTATTTAAAAATGAATATTAAGATTTAAACATGACATAAAAGTGTAAGATTCTCTGCATTATAGACTCATACTAATATACGAAGACTCACATCTTTGCAGTCCTTGTGGCTATTGACAGGCATAAACAGAGCAAAGCCGCTTTACTCGTAGTTAGGAGAAAAAAGTTTTGGCCAATATTTTTTTAGCAAAATAAATTCATGACAACTTGCTCTAAAATAATGCCATAAAATAGAGTGTAAGTGCAAAAAGTGAATGTCCGCTGTAAATAAAATCACACAAAAAAAGAAGTGGGCCATTGGATTGCATAATAATTTTAGTTTTTTTTTTATTATTTTCGAATGTTAATAGATTTGAACAATTTAAGCTTATGCGACCAAGAAATGAAAAGAAAATTTTACGAAAAGACTGGCTGCTACTAACTACCATTTTATGGTTCTTTTTAAGCCTTTTCATTTCGACTTAGATAAAAAAAGCTGATTTTCAAAATAAAATGCCCCTTTTTAAAGTTTTAAGTGATCTTTGGTCATGCTATAAACAACAACATCACCGCTCTACAATTTAATATTGGCCGCAAAAAAATTACAGCACAAAACACCACGCCCAACATGCTGACAGTTTTAGTTTGGCTTTTGTAATATTCGGCGGCATAAAATCGATTACTTTCATTTTGATATGCCAAGACACTAAACTGAAAATAAATACATACCTAAAACATTAAACACAAAACTGCATAATATTAAATAAGTTCACCTAAATTTATAGTCTCACATTAAAAAGAAAAACTTTTGCAGATTTTAAGAATTAATAAAAAAACACGTTTATGTCACAACTGTTTTAAAATGTAAATTAAAAATGTTAAAGCAACTAGCAAAGAAATAGACCAAACCTCTTTTTGTAAAAATGGTAGCAAAACAAATAAATAAGGCCTTAAAACTAAGTTTGGCAATTGAGCAGCAGTTTTCTTAGCTGCCCTCAATTATATTACATTGTTCGTATAAGACCTTTAAGCAATCACGAAGTGTAAGGTTTTTTCAAGTATTTATTATGCCACACACATACACACGCAATTTTTGTTTTTTAAATAATTAAGCAACTTAAATGCTGACAAATTTTGTCAAATATTTTGCAATGGATTTTTAATATTTTAGTTCACATTGTATTTACAAAATTCAGAAATTTTAAAATATCCTTTAGTCTTATAACTTTATCTGATACTTACAAGATCTCAAAAAAAATGTTTCTACAGTCAAACTTTTCAGTCGAATTTAAGAAAATTCTCCCAAACTTTTTATAGTCTTAGAACCTAATAAACAACAAATTTTAAAAGGTAATTTTCAAACCATGCTACTAACTTCGCCCAAAAATCGACTAAAGTGGTTTACAAAACCAAAAATTCGCTAAAAAATTTAATTATTTTGCAAAAACAAATAAAACAATTAGAACGTCTTCTGCTAACATAATTAATTGTGAATTGGCTTATTAACTAAGCAATACCTGACCGACAAAAAAATTTAACAGAAACACATTTAGGACACCGATCGTCTTAAAAAATAAGCTATAGTCATGTACCAACTAGGGATGGCCAAAAATATTGATATTTTTTTAAAATCAATCGATATTTTACTTTGCAATATATTGATATATCAATATTTATTCTTGCAACTTAATTTCGATATTTTTAAATTATGATTTTGTTTTTTATGTTATTAATTCGAAAAAAATCTTTTCGTCACAATCTTTAAACAATAATTTATTTACAACCGTTACTGTCAAGTGTTGAAATTAAAAATTTTCATTTACATTTTCTTATTTAATAGAACAAGGTCGCATTAAATGAGAAATGGTATATAGTTTGATATACATTTTTCCGAACGTAGATATTATTGAAGTCTTGAGAAGACTGTTGTGATTGTTTCCAATGCCAATATATCAAAGATGTATCCAAAAAGTAAAAGTTTTAGATTTTGACAGTTGACTGATTCAATTCGGAAAATTACAATTTTTCGAAGTAACTGTCGCTGATTTGTATCCCGCCACAAACGAAGTGCTCAAAGGAGATTTAAAAAAAAAATTTAACTCAAAATAGTCTAGATGCTAACAGTGTACAATAGTTCAGAAAAATAATAAAAAATTGGCGCTACATTTTAGGTACTATTAGATTTACACAAATTTAATATGAAAAGTTGCCTCATGATTTATTTTATATTACTAAATGACGCTAAATAAAATGTTAATAAACATAAACAATTCAAGCAAATATAAACAAATTTTGACAGCTCGGGCTAATGCTAAGGTAAACTGTTGATAATCAGGTGGGCCAACTGTTTTTTTAGTTTTCAACTTTTTTATTTTAATTCCCTGACAACTCGATACAATTTTGACATATTAATTAATTTTTAGTATAAAATGAACAAAATAAGAATTGTCAAGTGTAATAAGCATCATGTTTGTATTTGTTTTTTAATTAAACCCCAATTTACACGATATTTTCGGAAGTCTATCAGTAGTTTTTCATAAATATTTATATTTTCAATCACTTAAAACTAAGTCAATATATTGTTTATTGTTTATGTTATTAACTATAAGTATTGACATTTATGTGTTGACTTATGTAAAGAAATACTTGTGTTAATAAATTACTTAAACAAAACGTTTTAGAGTAAGTGTCAGTGGTTAAAAAAAATATAATTTTGCTGAATACTGCTGGTAACAAAAGTTATGGGGAAAAAATCGAACAATGTAACAGAAATACTATTATACAAAAATTTAAATAATAAAAAGTTTACTCTAAAATAAATAAATGATAATTATATCTGCCTTAATAGTTATAGATAAATTAAAAAACGTACACAAATTTGGGTTACTCTAGTGTGTAATGGGGAGTTTAATAGTTTTTGGTTCTTTTAACTATTGTATTTTATGTCAATGTTTTTATCACTTAAAATTACAAATATTTTTGGTATAAATAACAATAATTTTGTTAGTTTTTGTGTGAATATATTTAGATGCTACTGTAGGTAAAACAAACACATAAAGCAAAATGTAAATATAAATATGAAAACAAAAATTTGTGAAACAAAGTTCAAAACCAATGTTGCATATGTTGGTAGTTAAACTTTCCGACAAACAAATATGAAATACGTAGACATTTAAAACTTTTTAAAAAAGATGGTACCACTACAGAAAAAATTGCAAAGTAAAACACAACATAACATATCTATAACAAATTGCTGC
>NDXZ01020583.1:0-13509 GCA_003055125.1 Paykullia maculata
TGGTGAGATAAGTATGTATTTAATTTTAATAAAATAAATAATCTATTAAATACAAATAACACTGTGCAACAGTGAAAAAAGTTCACAGACTTGGCTATATAGGTTCGCTAGATGAGTAAAACCCTAGCTCCGTTTTGCAATATTAGTTCGCGTTTTAATTTTATGGGCCTCCAAATATTAGAGGCTTGGTAAATTTTCCAAAAAATGGTACCATTACCTTTAAGCCAATAACTCATTCAGACTTGGTGATAGCGTTTTAATGTCTTTAACAAATTTGTAGGTAAGTATCTAATGAACAACCTTTTGAACATTTTATCGCCGGAAAAAATTTTTTTGTATATTTTTTAAGCAAATGCAAAAAAAAATTGGATTTTTTTTTACCTTTTTGAGCATAGCTTGTAGGAATCGCTATGAAAATGTAGCGAGAGTAAAAAGAACAACTTTTGTGAACACACCTATACGATCTGATCATGTTCAGACGACCTTTATAGCAAAAATTGCCTTTTTTGCGAAAAACACCGTTTTTTGAGGGAACATTTAAGATTATTTAGATATAGTCGAAAGGGGTCTCAAATATATTTGATAAATCAAAACGCTAACTAATATTGCAAAACGGCGCTAGGGTTTTACTCAGTTCAGGTAGCACTATCGAACCTATATAGCCAAGTTTGTGTACTTTTTTCACTGTCGCACAGTGTTATGAAACCAATCTTAAATTAGGGTCTGACTACTTTGTCAGACCACTTATTCAACCTAATCTTTTTATTCAGTCTTATTAAAGAACCAAATTTTGATAAATGATAGAATTCTTTAAACTTTTAAAATCAATTTTGTTTATATAGTTATTTTCCTTATCGTTTTTGTTTAAAACTTAGAAAAACTTCTTTTTATAAATAAAATTTCTACATACATATGTATTTTTAAAAATTGTTTTTAGGGTTTAAGTAAGTGTGTGTGTTGTGGCTTGCGTAAGTGCTTCTTTTGAGTACTGTAGTGTATAAACATAAGTCGGTGTATATCAATTAAAAATTTTTAACAAGTCTGTACATGACTTTAAAAAAAATAACTTGAATTACTTCTTTTCACATTCATTGATCTTGTTTTGTAAGTATCATTGTGTCCTGTGGATAGAATTTGCAACCCTTTTAATGCCTTAAATGCACTAGTATGAGTATATTTTCCAACTTGCTGAAAGGGTTTTTCCTTTTATGCTAAATTCAATACATAGTGTGTCTTTATTATAATTTTTTTTTACTTCATTTTTGGTTAATTTGCATTTTGTGTTTGTGTGGATTTTTAAAATCTTTTTTTTTTCAAAACTAGTTTTTTTTGTATTAGAGCTCAACTACAATGAGGGTATATGGTTTTTTTCCTATAACTGATGCAGTTGTGTGGGCTTTTAAATACAAATGCTAGAATTTTGAATCCTTTTGTCAGGATATACACATTTTTTTGTGTATTTAAAAGTATTGTTATTTTTATGTTTGAATTCTTTTGTATTTGACAAGTGAATATTCATGTTTTCTACTTTTTTTCTAGTTTTTTTTTTAATTGTTTATTTGAGCCAAAAAGGCAAGGGTTAAAGTTGCGTGTGCCTGCATTTTTTTCACTGTAGTCTTTGCCTGTGCGTTTTTTAAATTGTATTGAGAAAAAAACGTGGGTACTTAAACATGTGCTGAAGCAGACGTTTAGAATGTATATAGAAGAATTTTTTTGATATATTAATAAATGTGTTGTTTCCAAAGGCGATCATATTTTTGTTTTTAGGCGATTATTTACAGGGTAATTAGAAACCAAGATACTGTCTAACAAATGTTTAATTTTAAAATAAGTTAATGTTCAGATTTAAAAGATTTTTTTTTATTCTAAAAACATTTGGAGATATAATTACCAACTTTGCTTTTTAACCCCCTTAATGTTTGAATTTAGAAAAATCCTGTATAGTTTCAATTTTAGGTCTTTAGCTTGATGATTTCTGGCTGTGCGATTATCAATTAGACAAAAAAGAACAAAGTCATGTTAATTTTTTTTAATGTATACACCTAAGGTCATATATATATTTAATCCTTTAATTCCCAGTGGAACATAGGGCCGCAACAAATCTTCTCCATTGTATTCTATCGGTAGACATTGATTTCATCTGACTCCAGGACACACCATGTTCACGCAACTCATTTTCCACTTGGCGTCTCCAAGTATTCGCCGGTCTACCAGGTCTCCTGGATCCTTGGGGGTTATATTCAACGGACTGTCGAGTTAGATCATTCAATGGCTTTCTCTCCCAGCCAACTAAATTTACGCGGTCGGCTATTCATAGACCCAAATTTGATATCGTGGCGGGCCAAAATATCCTATGTATACGCCTGAGAGAGCGATTTACAAAAGCTTGCATACAACTCATTTTACGACTCGAAATATTCCAGGTTTCACAGCCCAACAGAAGCACCGATTTCACATTGCTATTAAAAACCTTGATTTTGGTGTGGTTCGAGATACTTTGCGATCTCCAGAATTTGTTAAGCGCGCCATACGCTTGTTTTGTCTTACAAAGTATATTCTTTATATCTTCCTTGCTGCCCCCTTTTTTTGAAATTATACTCCCCAGGTATCAAACTATTTCAACATCGTCAATGGGTTGGCCCGAAAGCTGGAAGTTCGTATTACATGAAGAATTTATGTGCATTGATTTAGTTTTGTTGATATTAATTTGTAAGCCCGCTTTGGCCGCACGTGTAGCAAAGGCTTGAATCTTAGATTGCATGCTGGAGAAGCTGTGGGACAGAAGACAGACATCATCTGCATAATCAATATCATCTAACCTATCATGAGCGCCCCACGAAATACCATGATGCATATCCATATGTTAAACAGTAGTGAAGACAAAACACAGCCTTGACGAACACCTACTTTTACTCTAATAGGTTTGCTTTGGAGTATGGAACAAAATGCGTTGTTGTATAGCTCCTCAATGAGATTAATTATCTTCCCGGGAACTCCTTTGCATCATAAAGCTTCCCATATCGCATTGTGTTGTAATGTGTCAAACGCACGTTTAAAGTCAACGAACACTAAGTAAAGGGGTGAGCGCCACTCAGCCGACTGTTCCACAATTACCCTCAAGCTTTTGATGTGATCAATGCATGATTTGTTTGGTCTAAAGTCCGCTTGTTCTCGTCTTAGCTGTGGTTCAATAATGGTTGAAATGCGATTGTGTAGGATGTGGGCTATGATTTTGTTCACGATGTTCAAAAGAGTAATACCCCTCCAATTGGAGCAATCCTGCAAGTTTCCTTTCTTTGGGAGTTTGATTATAAGGCATTCTCTAAAATCACCCGGAATTTTCTCGTTTACCCAAAAACTTGAAATTAGAGGTTCTAGTAACGTCGCTGTTAGGGAGATGTATATTTTCAAAATCTCGGAAGGTATTCCATCAGGTCCAGCAGATTTACCGGACTTAAGACAATGCCCAGCAAACAAAAATTTATGAACAGTAATAGAATGTTACTCCAGATCAAAACGCTGGAAAATTTTTTTAAACTCTTTGTTTAATATGATTTTCCAGGTAATTTTTGTTTGTTTAATAGAAAAGAGTTTAATATATTTTTGTTTTTATAAGGTCAAATAAACTACATATATTTTTTATTACATATACTAGTTTGACAGATAGAAAACAGAAAAGATCAGCTATCCTTATAGGCATACCTTCTCGAAATGTATCAGAGTGCTGGTAACGAATAAATTAATTGGTTTTAAGTCTGGGGTTCTTATACCAAATGGTGGGATATTTTGCGATGCATTTAGTAAAAGGCACCAAAAATAGGTCTGTTCCAGGTGCATAACAAAACAGTCCGGACTATTCAGAATAAAAAGAAAATTACTCTCTGAATGTGACAAAGTTGTAAAAAATTGCTGTAACGCAAAAACCACAATTAAACATCTTAAAAAAACTAATGCTGCTTACTTTCTCAAATAAATTTTATTTTAGTGTTTTTAAACGTTTAAAATGCATTATATTTTAAAAGCAAAACATTTGCATCATTGGAAACGTGAATAAAAATATAGTGAAGAAAGTAAAAGCCAGTTATTATGTAAAAAGTTATTTATTATTTTTTGCAAAATAGAAAGCCAAGTAACTATTTCATATTCTCCTGGAACTTCAATTTTGCTTTTTAATCAATTTTAAATAAAAACTTTTTTGCATTATTTAAAATTTTTTTGATTTTTAAATGTAAACAAAAAACAGCTGATAACTTAATTCAAGTCTGAACTTACCCAAAGAAAAAGTTCGTACAACTTTGTACAGGAAATGAAAAATTTTACTCTCATTTTCTGTCAAAATTGCACAACAATTGTTATCTGAAACGCTTTTGGACTAATTTGTGTGAGTTCGGACTGTTTTGTTATGCACCTGAAATAGGGGGCAAATTACGGCATTCGATATCGATCGAAAATAAAAAATTCTAAATAGCCTTCCTATACCAAATGTACAGAAAACTCGATCGATCGAACAAAATTTCATTCGATATCGAATGCCGTCATTAGCCCCCAGACCTATAACGAAAAACTATTAAAAAATAAATGTCTTTTTAAACAAAAAAATAGTTTAATTTGAAAATGAGTTGCAGTATAAAAATAAAAAAAAAATTCAATAATTTTCTAATCAATGATTTTCCGGATCTTTTCGTGAACCTGCGGATACTTAATTTTTGTGCTCAGTTTTTGTTTAAATACGATATGCAAGGAACTGGCGAACTGCCAATTTTGGACGGGAAATAGTAACAAGTATCGTACAATTATATTATATTTGGCTGTAGAGAATACAGTTTTGCAACAAAATTTTAGTTTCTAGATACAAATAAGCACACCCTGTACCTTTAAAATAATTTCCCTACCCTGTCTAATCTACATGAAACTCTCGCCAACCAAAGGGTTGTCCTTAAACTAAAACATGCAAAATTTACAAAATGTGTTTTAACTAAGACTGAAAGACATCAAAAACCTTTATTTTAAAAACACATACGCACTTACCACATTTTTTATACAATAATTCTCATATCCTTGTCGAAAACCTTATCCTGTGGCATGCAAAGTGCAAGAAAAATAATGTTTAATCACAATAATTTATGAAGTAAAAAAAATGAGTAAGTGCCGTTTAAAAAGAAATAGAAAAAAAAAGAACTTTGCATGTTCAAGTTTGAAAAAAAGCACAGATGAGCATTTTAAAGGATAAAGAATTAACGCAACATCTAGAAAAAAATGTGAGTTAAAGTGTACAGACTAAGAAGAAATAGAAAATAAAAAAAAATTACATGGATGGGTAAGATTTTTTTCACTGCTGTCGCTGCTATCGTTGTTTTTGTTTGACGTTATTAATGTTAGAGACACGTGAGGGGTGACTTCAGTACTCGATTTTTTTTCTTTTACTGTTTTTTTAATGAGATACAGTTTGTAGAAATAAATGAAAGAAAAAAACTTTTTACAATTTAAAAGCATTTTTAGATATTTGAAAATATCGTTAATAATTTGAAAAATATGCAAGAGATAAGAGTTAAAACACAACTCGATAAAGCCTTTGAGAGTTCAATGTTGGTTGGAATGGTAAAATGTAAATGAATGAATCTTAAAATCGGCTTTATTACATTGTGTTAGTGTAAATGTGTATGTATGTATGTGCGTTAAGGTTACTGTTAAAATGTATATGGTTGTGTTTATGTTAGAGTCTTAGTAAAAAGGAAATTTTTAATATATATTGATTTTTTTGTAAGAGTTTTTTTTTGAAATTAAAATTTTATGCGCTGATTGCTAATTTAAGACAGTTTGGATTTTAAAGAAGATTCTGCGTTTAAACTCAATTTCCAGTATAAGGAAATTTTTTGGGGGTGTCTTCAAAAGCACAATTTTTAAATTGTATTTTTTTTAATTGAAACATAAAATACATGCATATATAGAATATGGTTACGTTTGGAACATTATATCGGGAAAACAGAACCCCAAGGGTTTGCTGGTATTTGCACTTTTGTATAATAGTTTTCATAGAAATTTTATATGTGGCTTAATTTCTGCGGGTCATACCATCGTCCTAGTTAGTAAGACGTCCATCAACTAGTAAGCTGTTAATGAAATTTAATAATTTGCGTTTCTGTAATTATGGCTCCCCTTTAAGCTGATTATATTATTGTCTGGTTTTAATGTTATATGTTTACGTTTTAATAGAGAAAATTTCGAAGAAATCACCAAGTTTCCTGAAGGTTGCATGTGTGTTTACATTCTAGTAAAAGTTAATTTTCATAATGTCGTCGAATTGAAGACTTGGTGCAAAATGTTTTGTTTGCTATAGAATCCAGAATTAGCAAGAATTTTACATGAATACATTTCTAGGAAAACAGTTGGCATTAACTATTATAATTTTGTTTTTTCGTTATGAGATTCATATTCTAGAATAACATCAATGGCCTTCTTTATGATTATTAAAAAAAATTATATTAAATGAAATTTTTTTATATTACTATTACTATATTATTACAACTTTTAACTGGGCAGTCTCTTTGACATTTTATTTTATAAAAGTGTTTAAAAAATTCAATGCCTGCAATATTTATATACCAGTTAAGCTGCAATTTTAAAAGCTTTGATTTTGCTAGTGAAAACAATTTAAGTGTATTGTGTTTTTTTTAACTGTAACCTGCATGTGTAAATGCTGGTAAAGCTTAACGTATATTTACAAAGCCATACATACATACATATGTACATATATGAAATTGAAAAGGAACAAATTAAATTTTTTAATTCTCTTTTGGGCACTACACACACTATTCTAAATACACATGTATGTATACACAAAGTTAAAGTAACCGGAAAACGGAAGTGGCCTTATATCAAAGACAAACCATAAGCTGTTCTATTTAGACACACATATTCTGGCCCTTTACTTACTTTGGCATTAATAAAAAAAATATTGCTTTAAGACATCGAAAAAATACACAAAAAAATCCTTTGATTTGATTTGAAGGAAAAAAACCCGCTGTGTTTTCTTAAAAACCCCAACAATGTTTAAAAATTATATTTTTTGAAATAAATTTTAAGAATATATACGAGCGCGGTATTGAAGAACTTTTAAAACTTATCTAAGTCTCTCTTTGGAGAAGTTCTTGGAACAGGTAAATCCCTTTTTGGAATCGG
Source organism: Paykullia maculata (assembly GCA_003055125.1). Classification (NCBI taxonomy): domain Eukaryota; kingdom Metazoa; phylum Arthropoda; class Insecta; order Diptera; family Rhinophoridae; genus Paykullia; species Paykullia maculata. The sequence goes on from NDXZ01020583.1 coordinate 7,180, forward strand.
CCTAGTTGCAATATTATTAAAATATAAAATTATTATATATAATTATTGTTTTAATCAGGGCCGGATTTAGCATGTCGGGGCCTAGGCAAATCAAGTTCCGGGGCCCTTTTACCTAAATACCTTAAGTAATCAAAACGCAGTTCTAATCATCATTACGTTGTTTTTACTTCATTTAAAAGACTTGTCGTGGCTAAAAAAAATTTATACAAATTAATAAATAATATATGCGTATTAATTTTACTATACCGTTTCTTAAAGTTATTACATATTAGTTAAACTTCATGGACAGGAACATTTTTTATTTTGTTTGCAACTAAAATATTTATTATCAAAGTTTTAAAAATGTTTTAAAATGTAAAGTATTAAAAATTAAGTAAAAAAATTAATTAATTTAAACATTTCCAGCATTTAAAAAAAAAAAACTTTAACAAATATATCATTTTGTACTCAAGACTTCATAGACATAAGTAGATATGTTTTTTCTTGTAGGTTCTTTATTTTTGAACTTTGTTAAATCCTAACTCTTCTTCCTTTTATATGTACAAAGTCGTTTAAAACATCATGAAAAAATGTCTTTAAAATGTCATTTTCAATCGCCATTATCGGTAATGAATTTAAGAGGTTCTGAGACATTGATGAGCGAAGACAGTTTTTTTTATATATGAAAACATAATAAAAAACTGACGAACAAAAAATAAAGAGTGGTGTGAGATAGATTTGTATTAATTTTGATAGAATTTACATAATAAAAACTTTAGAACTTTACACTCGTAAAATTAGATAAATACGTAAAATATTATCGTTAATGAAGCTAAAGTTTTTACACTCGTCGTCTCGCCAAATCTCTTGAAGAACTGCAGTAATTATAAAATCTAGCCTACTCTACTCTACTACAGTAAAACAGTTCAAATAAAATCCAAAATTCGCAAAACTAGAATGAACTTTAAATTACACAAGTGATAGTGTTTGCGATACAATATACGAAGATAACAAACCGGAGACTCCCCAATGTAATACAACCTGTCAAGTTTATGTCGTAGGCAAAGAAAATGTAATGCATGTACCACTAGTGTGCATTTACAATGCAGAGTTTTTAAAGTGTGGTTTGTTTAAAAAAACTGTTCTAGCCGCGTCGTTCTCTAATAAGTTGGCGTTAATATATATATGTACATGATTGCAATATAATATATCATTATGTTTTAATAATTTAAAATGTGGAAAATATGCTAAAAAGGTAATTAAAAAAGTCATTAATATTGTCAATTAGTTATTGTTGTAAACAAATTTTTATTTTTAATTTTTTCTAGAAAAAAAAAGAATTTTTTTCTATTAAGTGGGGCCCCTAGCTAACGGGAGCCCCTGGCAGTTGCCTACTCTGCCTAAGGAAAGTCCGGTACTGGTTTTTTTTATTGTACTAAAAGGACAATTTTATGATAAAAAACTAAACCAATTTTTAGACACAATTTGTTTCCTATATTACATAGGTATAATTAAAGTAAACTAATTGGTGGAAATACGTATATTTTGATAACTTTTAATCTATGATTCCACTAATCGCAATGGATATTCAATATGCTAAAAAGTTTTATTTTCTTTATGTGAATATAGCATTTTTTCTTTAATTGTCTATACGAGTAAATCAGTTTTCTTCGAATATCAACAAATTTTTTGTTGTCCTAATGTTTTTAAACACCTTTTTAGCCTGCCCTCCAATAAGCAGTTTGAAGTAATGTGTGTTTCTATGTTTGCATAAAGTATTAAAGCCTTAAAAAACAAAACTTACCTCGAAGCCAAAATCTCTGACATGTAGTAAAAAGTCTTCAGTTTCGGGTGAATTTTAAAGGTCACTTCCATGTGTGTCAGTGTCTTAATATGTGTGTCAATTTGTTTTTTTTTGTGTGCACAAGTTATTTCCGTTATGTTTATGAAATGATTAAGAAGAAAAAAGAAAAACAACATGACAACAACAAAAAACGTAGTGTGTATGTGTTTGTGGGTGTGCGACGTGGGGTTCATAGGAGTTACTACAACAACCATTAAAATCGAACGGACTCTAATGGTAAGTAGGGATTATTCACACAGGTACAAATCAATTTGGCAATTGACAATTATTTTAAATGTGTGTTTTCTCTATTCTTCCCTTTTTTTGGTTAAAAAGAATTCTACACGTGCTGTTGTTTTTTTTTTGATTGCATGAAAGTGTATAAGCAGTGTTGCCAGAAATAAAGAGAACATTAAAATTTACTTTAAAATAAAAAGAAAAAACTGAGTTATGTCATAAATTCATTAAAAATTGTTAAATTAGTGACTGTAGCAGTTAATGATATTTTAAAACTTAAATCAAATATCAGAAAAAAGTTTTGCTGAACTCTATGTTTTTATTTCAAATTATTTATTTGACTTTTTGTACTTCTTTTCGATTTGGAATCAGTAGCATAAAGACTTATAATTTTGACCATTATTTCGCAATCGATAGCCATCGATGATTCTCTTTAACTTGGTTACAAGTGTTTACTGGCTGCCCGTGTTTCTGCTACCAGATGAAAGTTTAAAAGAAATTAATTTTATGAATTTTATGAATTATAAAAACCACAAATGTTTACCCACCCATAGTTAGAAAGAGTTTTTAGATGACAAAGGGCTTACAAAGTAATTATCAATAAACAAAAATGTTCAATAAAACAAAAAAATGACTTTAAATAGGAACTTAATGTTTTTAAAGTATATTAAGCCTTTAAAAAAGGTTTTTTTTTGTGAAAATAAAGTTTTGAAGATCAAACAGAAATAACAATTTCTAATCTTACTCAAAAAAGCTAAACTGGCAACACTGTGTATAAGTATTGGCAGGCGAATGAGTATATTTACATTTGTGTTGGTTTGTTTAGTAATTTATTGTTAGTTTTGTTCCTTGTTTGAACACTTCAAACGGATGTTATTTCTGCTCTCCTTTAATGTTTCACAGGCCAGGATGTATCTGTATTTACAATTTTCATTTATATGAATGTGTTGGTTGATGAACTTGTTTTTTTGGCTTTAGGCGTTTTACCCAGTGTGAGAGTGTCAGTTGCAGTTACTTTATTAGAAATCGATTTAAATCAAATAGATTTGCCACTACTATTGTTTTGTGATAGTACTGTTACCTGTTGTTGATAATTTTTTTGGACAATTTTCAAATAGCTTTTGCTGACCTCTTAACATTATTTACAAATGTTTCTGCATATAGCGGATATTCCTTTTTAAATTGTGATATCATTTGCGTAGGAAATATTATAGTCAGATGTGTTGAGCAACTCGTTCTTACTTTTTTATCTGCGTTGTTTTATTTTGTAGAAATGTTGAAAGCGAATATTCCTCCACCGTTAATGCGAATGACGCCAGTTACCTTCTGTTGGATTCCAACCACAGCTGTAGTGTTTAGTAACTTTGCAAAAGTAAGCATCAGGAGTTTTAAATATATTCCTAATTATGTATATGTCTTTCGATTCAGCCGAACGTTTGCTTGAAATCATAAGAATGAAAGTGCAAATCAACATCGAATTCAAATTTATATAATTGATTTTCTTTGATATTCTTCTACAATGTGGAATTTAGTGTTGATTAGTCGTTTGGAAAGCTGGTTAAGTTTGCGGCAAAAATTAGTGCAAATCTATTGTTTAATTCACAACTGAGCTTTTAAATTAGAACTCTGAAATGACACACAGGTGGTCATCTTTAAAATATTAAAATGTTTTTTATCCTTAAACGTAAAACAAACATAATGTATGAGCGGGTGTTTAAGATTTTTACCAATAAATCAAAAAATTTTACTTTGATAATTTTTTACATAATACTTTATTAAAAAGAAACAAAAAACTTAGTTAAAAAAACATATACACACATACATACTTATGTATTTATTTTACTGTAGATTAATAGAAATTTGTTTAATTCAATAGTTCCAAAAATGTCTATTAATCAGTTGTACATTATTTAAGTAACCGAAAAATTGTTTTTTTGCTGAAAGTTATTTAAAATAAATATATAAATGTAATAAAATAATTTTTACTTATTGTAGGTGTCTCTGTGTGGGGCTACACCCGCAATACAGATGTTTAAACGCGTTTAAGAATAAATAGTTTCCCAATATATGTACGTGTTGTATCTACTCAATCAAAATCAGTTTACAAAAGAAAGGCTGCTTCAAAAAGAGTTACATACAAATGGGTGTGTGACAAAAACTTTTTTAACAAAAATTATCTTATAAAAATATCTAAAAAGAAAAAAACGTCCTCTACAATACAGTCATGAAAATGCTGTAATAAAAGTAACAAACAATTATCCATATTTTTTTTAAGTTTCTTGACAGAATAAAAGGGAAAAAACTCAAAATTCATAGACACGTTTTGTCACTTTACACATTTCAAATTATGTTTTTTCTGCATTTGCCTTCACTTTTTTTCCAGCCAAATGAATTGTAGCTGTGAATGGAAGAAAACTTAAAAAGGAGATATTCCCCTTTTTTATTACATCGTCAGTTGAATAAATGTTGAAAATTTTGTTTGATTTTTTTAATCTCTGCTGGTTTTTTTTTATATTTATGAAATACATTTATAATTTGTTGCTAAAAAGTCGAGTTTTTTCTGTAAACATATTTGTGGAGGTGAGCAAGTGTCTCAAGTATGCTTATTTATTTTTTTAAGTTACTTTATATGTACTTTTAATTTTTTTCTTTATAGAAATTTGGCTTCAGATCTGTAGAAATATGTTTATTATCAAGTCAAGTTATGCTGTATGTGCAGATGTTGTTTGTTATCTTTTGCTCTTTTCTTACCAGCCGAGCTGTACAAGTTATGACATGGAAATTTTAAAAATTATCACAGTTAAAAACTTGCTGGGCTATATTAATCACGAATTCATCTTTAAACTAAGTTAAAGCTAAAAAAAACCTTTATGGTAATAGATTTGTGAAGGTTTTTTATGTCCAACCGGACTGAAGTTATTCCGGTAGATTCTTCAAAGCTCTTATTCCTAATGGTTTGCTGAAAATCATGTGATTAAAGTAAATTAATGATCAGGTGAAAAATCTAAAAGAATATTCGGAAAAATAAATTGCTTGGTACCAAGGTGGCATACTACACTGTGATTGCAGTTATTCTACACAGTTAATATTAACCCTCATATTAAACAATTTATTATTTTAATAATAAAAAAAATAAATATTAAATAAATGCAATTATATAGTTGGTGAAGGTAAAAGTAGATTCGGTGTGTAAATTCTTACGTTAGCATATATACATACATACTAAAAGCAAAGACAACTCACACTAATATTAGAATTATCCCCCTAATCTTTAATAGTCAGATTTTTAAATGAATAGATAGATGGTCTATCGTTAATACTCTGCCCGCAATGCAAAAAAATTAAGTTGTAAAATTCATTTCGCTGAAGTAAATACTATAGTTTTAGCTCGGAATACTACTACCTATTGAAATGATAACTTTGTAATAAAAACATTTTAGTTTTCGGATATGATAAGCTAACTAATACAGTCAGGCAGTTTTGCTATTTTAGTGCTTCAAAGAGTTTTTTGGAGCTTTTGAGTTGCTCTTATGGTTTTTTTGCATTACTTTCTTGATTAATGACACTGTGCGACAGTAAAAATCCTTGCGAAGTGATAAAAAAAAGTGATATGTACTATTTGTTTGGTAGGTGTTGCCGAGTACAACAAGAACCTGTTTTTTCGTACCTTTATACATTAACAAGCCAGTAGCCTTATTAAATAACAATCGATTTAAGGTTTTAAGTGGATTTAAAAGAAAGAACTGAGGCCTTTTGGATCGTATATGTACAAAGCTATATGTATGTTTTTTAAGTAGCCTTTTTTCCCTTTTTTCCAAATTTTGAGATGTTTTTTCATTTTATGTATTTTATTTTGTATAAAGCTAATTAACTAGAAAGGCATTTTGGTCTGAAATAGATTTGTAATATGAGATCTAACTTATTTTTAGAAAAGATGCTACTTATTTCTGGTTAAGGGGAATGGCGATTCTTGTAGCTTAAGTTTTGTGTTTGGTTACATTAACCACCTTTCCCCTATGTAAAACGAAGTTTAAGGTTGTTTTTTTTTAAGAAGAAGCTCCGGAAGCTTATCCGGTATAGGGGCAATGGATCCTGGAACCAAAAAAGCTTTAGAGCACTAGAGTTGAACGATAATTTTAAAAGCAAGTGTAGTGAAAGCTCACCCATGGAAACCACATTAAGTTACTTTGTGTGCTGTGTGAGCATCTACTTGTGGTGCGTATCCACTTTTAAGTTTTTTGCATTGCAACAGAGCGATTTCCATGTCAAAA
>NDXZ01020597.1:0-14457 GCA_003055125.1 Paykullia maculata
CCGGCTGAGATATAAGCATAAAAAGACGACCGCCTTGTTTTTTTTTTCACTCAAAAATTAATAAATTTAAAGAAAAAAAATTTTCGATTTTTAAGCAAAAAAATGTTTTTTTTCGAGATATAAGAAAAAAAAAATTTTTTTTTTGTGTTTTTTTACACAAAAATTATTATATTTGTGTGTTTTGAAAAAAATTTACTAATATACACACATATGTAGATACACGTCGTGAAAGGTATGTAAGATTCGGCATAGCCAAATATAGCGCTCTTACTTGTTTATTATACATATGGCCGTTAGTTTACAAATAGTTAACTAATGACAGTGAATTTGCACAAGTTATACAACTCTGTTACACATTCCGATCGGAATTTTTTTCCGTTACTGCCTTTTTCGAACGTTTTTCTTTTAGAATCATTAAATTTCATTTGTTTAATATTTTTATTACGAAAAATTTGACCCAAATAAAAAATTTTAATACATAATTACATATTTTAATTGAAACATTTGAAAACATCTTTTCGACTGTTTAGCAATGTTTAAATATGTTTTTTTTTTTTAACATAAAAATTGAAATGATCAACAATAAGCAATTATTAAGTATTTCGCCACTTCTTTTGACGTACTTATTTCTGACGTAATTTGCAAAGTTAATAAAACAAAAAATAATTGTGTGTTAAATAAAAACACATTTTGTTGTTTTTTTCTAACAAATAAAATTTACAACAAAAAAAACACATTTCGCTTGTATGAATTTTTCAAGGTCATGGAAGAGTTTCGTATATGCAAACATAAAAAAAAAAACTTTTAAAATTTTTTTATTTAATTAAATTTTACCATATTTCTTTTGCTGTCTTTCTCTTTGCAGTGGCACCGACAATGTGGTGGGCATCAATTGCTGCATACGCTGCAATGAATCGGTGGCTTTTATAATGCCCTATTTGGCACACGATCGTTTTCATGACTTTTACAATAAAATGAACGTGGCCGAATTACAATTTTACATGAAAAATCTTTTGGTCGCTTTGCGTCATGTCCACCGTTTCAATGTTATTCATCGTGACGTTAAGCCAAGTAATTTTTTATACAATCGCCGCAAACGGCAGTTTCTATTGGTTGACTTTGGTCTCGCCCAACAGATACCCTTACCCCAAGCTAGTCTCACAAACAATAATAATATAGTTGCAGGCAAAACGGAAAGTCTGTCACTGCCAGCTCCATTTACAAACGTTTCTGTGTTTGCCGAAGGCAAAAGACTACGTGAGCATGATGATACGAATGTTGAGAAAACTCAGGATTTTGCAGTGGCTGTAACGGGTGCTGGTGAAGTAGTTACTGGTACAGCGAAACGTTTGCGCTGTACAACAACGCCACCACAAGAAAAACAACAAAAAGAGGAACAACAGCAGGTGATAACGGCCACAGGCCCTACAACACGAGCTGCCAATGCCGCCAATTCTGGTACTTTAACACATACAACTTTTAAAATGCCTTTAAAACAAATTAATGAGATTCCTAACACTTCTCCCATAGGATCGAAAGAAGTCAACATCGTAGCCAGTGGAGGAGGAGGTAGTAATGCCAACATGCCTGAACGTAAATCTGCCACGCACACCATTAACAGTCGTTTGCAGCAAAAATTAAGAGCTCAGGGTGGTGCCGAAAGCAAAAATACACCGTCTGTTACGCCCTCAACTGGTGGCGTTATCAACAATAACAATATTGCCTTAGATGCCAAATACAATACAAACCGTAATTTATCCACAACAAATACGGCCAAGTGCTATTGTTATGGCAATCCTCAAGTTTGTAATATTTGTCTGGTGAAGAAGGAGATCCATGCCTCGCGTGCTGGTACGCCTGGCTATAGGCCTCCTGAAGTATTACTCAAATATCCCGATCAAACTACAGCCGTTGATGTCTGGGCGGTTGGAGTCATATTCCTCTCTATACTTTCCTCCGTTTATCCCTTCTTTAAGGCACCCAATGATTTTGTGGCTCTAGCCGAAATGATAACAATATTTGGTGATAAAACCATACGTAAAACCGCCTTTGTTCTAGATCGTCTAGTCACATTATCGCAAAAGACCAAACCTCTGGATTTACGTAAATTGTGTGTACGTTTTCGTAATCGTGTCAAGTTTAGTTCACCTGAACTTCTAAAGAAGCATCAGCGTCCCGATGGTACCTGTGAAGTTTGCAAAAACTGTGATCAATTTTTCTTTAACTGTTTGTGCTTGGAATCGCCATTTGCCAGCGAGTCTCTAGATGATGTCGACATCTTTCCACCCAGTGCCTATGACTTACTTCATCGTTTGCTAGAAGTCAATCCCCACAAACGCATAACGGCCGATGAAGCCTTGCAGCATCCCTTTTTTCAGGAATGTCATAACAGCAGTAACAACAATTTAACTACCTCAAGTTCAACCTCAAGTCCAGTGACAACATCAGCATCAGCTCTGACAACAATTGTGCCTAACGCGCTTTGTTTGTCAACGGTGGGTGATTCGATAAAGAAGACTCGCAAGTAACTCACACAACAGGCGTAGAAAGTTTATTAAAAAAAAAGAAAAAATTCTTTGTGTTTTTTTTATCGGTATCTATTGTATTTTTTTTATAAATTTTATTTAATTCAGTTTTTCGTTTGCCAAAGCCTAATTTTAATGTACGTATTATATTTTCCATAGTTGAGACTTTGTTATTAGTTTTTTAACCATTGCCTCTGTTTATACTTAAGTATGTATTGTAAATCCAGCTATTAATTATTATTCTTTACATACATACATACATACATACATGCATACGTATTAAAAATTCCTTAAAGATTTGTAAACAAATTTTCCTTTGCAACCAACCTACTAAATATTGTAGATTTAAAAAGAAACAAACAAAAATTATTTTACATGTTGAAAAACAAAACAATGTTTCTATTATAATCCCTTGTTAAATATGATAAAGAAAATTTTTTGTAAATATACTTTTTAGATATTTTATATATATATACACACACATTAAATTAAATTAAAAATATCGTGTTTGCATTTATAAAGAGAAAAAATAAGTTAAAATGTTTATGTATATGTAGGTCGAAGGAAATGTTCATTTCTATGGCATCGTTATATTCCTACCTTACACTACTGCAATCGCGCATAAATTGTCTAGTAGAAGCAAAGTTCTCAAAGCGCTAGCTGCCAGTATTTAGTTTATGGTTACATAAATACATTTAATGCAGCACTTAAAGAGCTCGACTAAGGCGGTCACAAGGCAAAAGCTGCTCTACAGAATATAAGAAATTCTGCCACGCCTAAGCTCGGGATCTGCCTATTGGCGCTTGATACATCCATATAAACGTTGTAAAAATTTTGTACATACATACATATCGTTACCTAAAACGCAAAACGCTCTAACTAACAAAAAAAAATTAAAATCAACTTTTTTTTTATAAATTCCGATGTTAATTACCAAAGTACATCCCCACAAAAAAAAATCACACCACGTACAAAAATAGTGACTTATAGATAATATAAAAAGCCCTAACTACAATACAATACTACAATATTTTTTATTTTAGCATCTTTTTTCCTTCTGTAAAATTATTAAAATGTTTGTTAGGGCGTTTTGCGTTTCAGGTGTTTACAAAGGATATTTCTGATAATAGGATTATGATTTAGGGGTTTATTTGAAAAAAGAAATATGTTGGGAAAACTATAAATTTTTTCTCAATATATGTTTGTACATTGAACATATTCGAAAAATTCTATAAATATAAAAGATTTTGGTAAAGGCATATTAAATAGGGTCTGCTTTTACATTGGAAATGTTTACTTTGACAAATTTTTCTGAAATCTCTATTAAATTTTCTTCATATTTACACAGGGACAGTTTATTTTGACAAAGTTTTTATACTACGAACAAAAAACAATAAATTTGCGAATACAAGAAAATTTGTACTCCCCTCGTTTGTTCTTTGTCCTTTTTCTATGAACTGTAGACTTTTCAAAAAAACTTTCCATGTTTGAACTTAGAATAAAGTGATTATAAGTCCAAACATTTTCAAATAAGTTTTTCCTTTTATTGATTAAAAATAAATAAACTTTGATTTAATGTTTTTTATCTGTTATTAACATATATACATATGTACATAAATTGGTTATTCATAAGAGACCTCTTGTTGCAAAAATCAAACTTAAAAAAACCAAAAAAACTGGAGGCAAATTTCGCCATTCGATATCGATCGAAATTTTGTTCAATCAATCGAGTTTTCTTTACATTTGGTATAGGAATTCCAATAAAATTTTTTTATTTTCGATCGACATCGTATGCCGGAATTTGCCCCCTGGTTTTTAGCTTAGAAAAGTCTCTCATGTTGCAAAAATTTGCTATAAGATAAAACCATAGATTAGTCCTTTGATTAGCAAATGATAACAAGCATTAACTTTACTCATTATACACATCTTTAACGCTTAATCATTATTGTTTTTAAAAAAATACGTAAAAATTGGAACAAAAATTAATTTAAAAAATAAACTTAATTTTTTTACCGTAGAACTCGAGTCTTATATCTATAAAAAATTTTAAGTTTATTGAACGAAATTTATTTAATAAAAATTGTTTATAAAAATGGCGGTAAATATTTAAAATTGCTGACAAAAAGTTTAAAATGAAAATGACACTGCCAATTGTTTTATAATCATGCTGTTCAGTCACGTGAACTTCATGTATGTGCAAAGTTTCATACAATAAATTTAAATAAATAAAAGTAGTTGAAAGGTGTATTTACTTAGTAAAGGCAAGACACTTCTTCCAGTTTTCATATTACAACATATATTTTACCCCGTACAAAAACATGCCTGTTTAATTCAAAGGTTAAATCGGTCGTATTCTATGAACGCAAAAGCTGGAACCTGTCTGCATGCGATCTACAACGACTCCAGACCACAAAATAACATTTTTTCATAATCGCGAAAGCCCAATCAGTAGTTAAAGCAAACAAACAGTTGTATCTTTGTCGTTTCTCTCAATACTGACTTTTCGGCAGAGGTTTCAAACCAATAAAAGTTGACGATATATTAAAAGTTCTAAATTTTGAACGTTAACTTATATTTTTTGAAATGGCAATTCCTAGTCAACCTAAAAAAAACAAATATGTTTTAAGAGTTAGAGTTTAGTACTTTAAAACCAACTTTTTATCTTTTTGTCATTAAAAAATAATATCGATCAAGTCATACTAGCAAATAAATTGATATTAATGCCCCTATAATGGTTTACAACTCAACTCAGTTAAAACAATCCAACTTTAAAACAACTTAACTCTTTTTTGGTATTACGGATTACAACTTATTTTAGTTGAAATTGTATTGATGTTGTCAGTCTTAAAAGTGACGATTTGACAGTTGGATAAATAGCTGATGCTATTGTGACGAAAAAAAAACAAAAATTTTTTTTATTATTTAACTCTTTTCAACTTTTTCTTAATAAAACAACTGCTAGTTATGAGTTGTAATTTTTTTATGTTTTTGTCAACCTCACAAAGACAAGTTGTTATCCATAATACCTGCATAATACCGAATTGCAACATTTCAACTGAAGTATAGTTGAGTTGTAAACAGTAATAATAAAAAAATTAAAAATTGTAAAATTTTTTCTTTATTCAAACCATAATTTAATTGCAAAGTAATTGCGCCATGATCCAATCGAAAAAATAAAACAACGTAAAAGTATTAAAAAGATGTTTTAGGGGTATTAAAATCCAATGGCAAGATATTTTTTTTTCATCATGATGGATTTTTTTTTTTTTAAATTAATTATTCATCGTTTATTCCATTACTTTAATTTTTTTTATGCAAGAAAAAAATATTTATTTCAACAATAAGAAAGTGATTATTTAACTTAAAACAAACATTAAATCTTAAAACTAAAATTTTCAATCTATTTTGCTTCGCCTGTATCCATTTTCCGCTTCTTAACTGGTTTTGCAGCCGTCTCATCGATAACATTAACGTTTATACTTTTGCCAGCCTTTGCCTCTTCCTTTGAGGGTTGGGTTTCCATGGTGCGTTTTTTGGCTTTCTGATAGTTTCCACGACCAGCAGCACGTTCGGACTCTTCAATGGTATATGGTTCAGCTTCTAAAGCCTTAAGACGACGCTTGTGAACTTTGGTACGAAAATGAGCCTGCATGGCTGTATCATCTATAAAGTACTTGGCACAATGTACACAATAGAATTGGGCAAAACCCGGTTTTTCCAAATCCACCGGTTGATTTATTAACTGAGCCGATTGTGTGCGTATGTCTTCATCAATTAAATCAAGATCTCGTGTGCGGTTACGTACACGCCAACGTCTCTGAAGATGTGTATCACCGGAGTGCATCTTCTTACGTTTTTGTACCATTCCCATGATGAAGCTGCTTATTTTTTTTTAAGAATGTAAAACAAAATCAAATTCAACGTAGTTTAAAAAACGTGTTGTTGTGTAGCTTCTTTTTGCGTAGTACAATAAAAAATTATTGTCTTAAGAATCAAAATGTTTATCTAAAATATATTGTAAGATTTAATTACATAAAAATAATACAAAATTAATTTTAAATTTACATTTACTTTCGTCTTTTATTTTCCACGTTGTGATAACAAACAAACAGTCTTGACAATCAAAGTTAATAATAAGAGAACAAACTGAAAGCCAAAGAGAGAAATTTATCAAAAAGTACCTTTTTCAACAGCCTTGTACATGTATTCACGAGTGATGCTTACTGAAAATAATTTTAAACTATTTTTAACGTAATTGTAAAGGTTATAAGTTTTATGAATTACGTTTAAATTTAAAAAAAAAAAAATAAGACAATAATTTGCATAGGGTCACCACAAAAGATGTTTGCAGATCGGAGAGTATGTTTTGTTGAAATTTTTTATGTATGGAATTTTACTAGAAGGCAGCATATATGATATTTGACATTTGGTATCAGTTGACTATTAACTGATCTAGTAATGCCGCACACATACAAACGGTTTTGTACATTATCGGTATTTTCTCCAACTTGAGTACCAAAAGTGAGTAGTAATAAATAAATAAAAACAATTTATTTTAAGTTTAAACAACCTGTAGGACTCTTATAAGGAAAATATTACGATATTTAAAAGTTAAAAAAAGAGGTAAGTGAAAGTATAATGTTATTATAATAATCCTTTGATACTTTAACAGTACTTATTTTTGGAATTATTATATTATAGTGAAATAGCTCATACAAATTTTAAAATATATATGTTCATTATAAAAGTTCCCATCACTGTCTTTTACCAACAAAGGCATTATTGTGAATTATTTCAATTTTTTCAAAATAATGACAAAAAACATATGATTATCAAATTTTTTTAACAAATGTCATTCTTAAATAAAGTCTTTGCGAAAGAGTCGCGTCTACGGAAGAAGTTGGTTGGGTGTATTTTATAACAAAAGATAAAAATATTAAGTGTAAATAAAATACTCTAAACAAAAGTTCAAAACTTAGAAATTGTACTAAACAGCATATATTAACAAACACAATTATCATAAAGTTGTTGAGAAACCCAACCAAACAGGTTGGTTGGTTGTATATGCTTAAAGCTAGTGAGTGGTTAAATAAGAAGTGATAGAACAAAAATATCTGCATATATAAATGGAATATTTGTTGTAATCGAAAAAAAAACATTCTAAAGCTTTACATTGTTTAACAAACGAAAGCTTTAGTAATTCTAATAAATTATTGACATACGGTTTAAGGGTCAAATTTCTATTAGGAATTAACAAGATTTTGGCTGCTTGGGGTAAGTGCACTTTATTATATTTTATAGAAAATTTTGCTTAACTAGCAGAGGGAAAAAATGCATTGGGACTTATCATTAAGTTTTTCTTTTAAACTTTTATTAATATTTTGCTGCTTATATTGTTGTTATTTTCAGGCTTATCAAACTTAAAAACAAACAAATATTCTTTATCATTATTTAAAGTTACATTTGTGTTTTCATGTACATACCTACATATGTGCATTTATCATAATATGACTACGTTTAAATCAAGTGTTAATAAATATTTTGCCACAAAACAAAACAAAACGCTTGCACTCACATTGGACCGTAGTGGGGTTGCCTCTGTGATGTAACCTAAAATTTAATTTGCTCAAATACTAAAAGACAAAAAAAAACTATTGAATTTTCAAATAATTACTTATTGCAAATTATCGTTTTGTTGTTATTAGCAACATACCACTGTATTTATACATATATTTTTACATTTGTACATACATACATATGTATGTATGTAGAAAATTGAATAAGTGTCTATGGGTCCAACTATAAAAATGACCGGCTGTAATATATACATACATATGTACATATGTATGTATATACTCAGTCGGTCATTTATCTTATAGTATTAAATCTAAGATTAGATAGGTTTTTACTTTTGCATATTATTTTTTTTTTGTTTGTTTTTTTTCACTGCTTTTGTTGAGATTTTTGTCTTTACACTATACCTAATTGTAAAATATGTATTGACGCTGAATAATGTGTAGTTTCCGTACATTTCTTCTGACTTTTGGTCTATTTGCTTCAATTTAATATATGTACGTCTACTTCTCATATTAAAATGAATATCACAACATTGACATCACACATAACATTTTTTGTATATTTGCTTGCAGCCCTTTAAGAGAATAAATTCATAATCAATTTGTTTAAGATTTTTAAAGCAAAAAAATTAAAAATGTGAAAAGCTTTAAATAAACATGCAACTCTTTAAGATTATAGCATATTTGGTTAATAAGTTTAACTTAAGCAGATCTTTAAGAACTAATACAATTACTTGCCCGAAAACCCAAAGTTCTCAAAGAGAATCGAAATACATATTAACAAATCCAAAAAATATTTTTAATTTAACAGTTGCTGTTACATAAAAAGAATTAGTACATGTAGGATAATAAAAAAAAATATACGGAGTAAAACGAAATTATTATTTGGAAACTTAAGCCTATAGTACACGAATTGTAAAAAGCAACATGCACATGTGTCTCTGACGTCATGAAAATATTTAGCATTTCGATAACATTTTTAAAATGAGTTGTAGGGGCTACATGCGGTAAAATTTTGCTTGTACACGAAATATAACAGGGTGTTTTTAAAGCTAGAAAATGAAAGTACACGACATATGCCAAATGTCACGATGCCGCTTCACGATGACAAAATTACGTCAGAGTCACATGCGCATGTTGCTTTTTACATGTCGTGTACTATAGGCTTTACATTTTTTTCTTACAATTTCTTTATTTAAATTTTTTGAATTTTTTTTTAACTTTTGACAAAATGTTTACAAAGCCATATATTTTTCATAATGTGTAAAGTTTCAAATTAATATTAAAACAAATTGCAAGTTGATCTACTGTCTTAAATGGGTGAAATTTTCGTTAAAAGATTTCATTATATTAATTGATCAATTAAAATAGGTCTGGTAATAAAAAAATATATTAGAAACAAACATTTTTTTTATTTACCTTATTTGATATGCCGTCCCTTGGAACTGCAACTTAAATAGTACAAAATTTAAGCAGCTATTTTAATAAGGTCATCTAAAATACATACACCTTCTTAAATATTTTCAGCTGTATAAACAAATTTAGTTGAGTTAAAGCAATCATTATATTTTTTTAATTTTATTTTTATTAGGTATGTTTTTGTCATTTACTTTATTTATTTATTTATTCATAAGTATCAATACAAAAAAGCCTTCATGACCAATAAGCATGTATTGTAAAAATTACAACTATGTATATAGAAAAAACTAGATCAGATTATATCAACAGTTACGTTGTCAGTTTCCAAAAATGTTACTACAGAAGGCAACTAGCAGTTGTTAACTTCACTTGTCAATGGCAACTGTAAAATTGTAGTGGCCAGCTGGCAAAGCAACTGAAGTTTAGTTGCAACCCATAAAATTATATATATTGATCTGGAATTGCTATAAATAGGGCAATTAGAGATCAATCTTATAACGTTTATGCTATTATTTTTCCTGGAGACAAATTCCTATTGGGGTATTACACAACCCAGTTATTTTCCTCTATTCAACTAAAATTGTAGTCATTTGTGTTATTGCATTAAAAGAAAACCTTAAAAACAAGCATTTAAGTGCGCAGAGTTTCTAAAAGTTTTAGCAGATATGGAATGGGGACTGTTTTATAATTTTAAGGAATATTTTAAACAAGGAACTGTGTAAGAAATAATTACTTTTCTCTTCTTGAAAAAAATAACTTGCAAGTTTTAAAATAAGTTTAAAAAAAATTTCATAATTTCTTATTGTCAAAGCAATAATTTCCCATGTGGAATATTGTCTTGGCAATTACCGCGCCTTGATATTATTCCATTTTGAAATCAATAGATGAAACCAATTTTTTAGTTCGCGTGAATCTAAAATTGTCTACGTTTAACTGACGGCTTACCTGAGTCACACTTGTTGATACAGGGCCAGTTGTTTTGAGAACTTGCCCTGGTCTTGGTGCATGCAAGGTCCCCTTTGGGGTGTAGGCTGTAGTTGAAATTATTGGCGCTTGTCCTAATGGACGGATTTCGTACAACCACATATAGATATGTATATCTCAAGGGTGCTGTTGTCTTGCAAAACGGATTGTTGGTAAAATAGATGATGCTCGTGGAAATGACGAATATCGACCAAACAAATGAATATTTTTTTTAAAATTATGTTTTAATTAAAAAGTTGAACCTTAAAATTTAAAAATGAAACACAATATCAATTAAATGACCTCAAAGTCTGGCCTGATAGTACTCCATCCGATTAACAAAAGTTTTAAATACTTTTTTAATTGTTCCAGCTTGAATTTCTTGAATGGCAACTTCGGTTTCGGTTTTAGAGGTATTAATTGTCTCTAGGTGGTTGGCATAACATTTTTCCTTAGCTTCCTATAGAAAAAAGTCCAACGGACTCAAATCACAGTTTCGAAGCGGTTAATTGACATTCGACATTTCGACTGACTATTCGGTTTTCAAAAACAGTGCCCAAAGTTCGATTGTTACGCCGTCTTATTCAATACCGTCATGATCATGAGGCTTCAGTTGTTAGACTAATCGAGTTTGTAAGTGTTAAAACTGAGGTCTTTATGCAAAATTTTTCTAAGAGAATTGAGACAAATGTTTAGCTCTTGATAACGATGATAAGTTGATGTTGATGGGTGTTTATCCACACTCTGGGAAATATCACAAATGTTTCCAGATAAACGCACTGCCCAAAAACGTACACGGGTTGTTTTGTTAATTAATGATTTACTTTTATGAACTCATGCTACGAAATAATGCACAAACTTAACTGAAGGCATTTCTTTTTATAGAATATTTCCACGTTAATTTCTTAAGAGTTTGAGTTAAAGGCCCACCGCTTTGGAAGTAAGTTTTAAATATTTCTCAAATATCAAATATTTTGCAAATTAAAAAAGAAAACTAATTTTCTGTCAATAAATAAATTAAATTCTTCTTCTTCCCATCCTATTTTCTCTTTTTAAAACAAATAAAATAATTCAGTATTTATTCCTTAAAGGCTCTGCAATCATTAATGTATTTTTTCTCATTCATTTATTATTTTATTTCATCTCTTTTTTTATTATTTTGTTATGTGACTTAATTTGTAATTTTTTAATTTGCAAAATATCTACAAACGCACATTTATGTGTTCCTTATATAAGAATATATGATAAATTAATTTAATATTAAATTGATCGAGACGTGATTTTTTTGTCTTTAATTGAAGTTTGTTGTATTTCTTTGTATAACATTCGAGTTTTTTTTTTTATCACTTTGGAGTTATTTATTGACCCAGTGGCCTAGTGTTCTTCATGAAACAATTGCAGTTTATAAAAAGAATACTTTCTTCGATGCATACCTACGTGTATCATTTACAAATTAATTTTACGTTTGTTGAATAATAAATAATTTAAATGTGCCAGATGCTTTTATTTATATGGAATTAACATGTTAATTAAATGAAAAATGTATTGATTATCATAATTTGTATGATAGCGTCGTGGTGGGATTCAGAAATGTTTGTGTGAACAATTTAAAAAAAAAACAATAAAGACAGCTATCAATTGCAACGAAAATTATTTTTATACTTTAACTACAAAGCGACACAAGCAATTGTAAATTTTGCAGTTTTTCTTAAATTTTCTTTTGGAATTGCGTGCATGTCCAAACATCACAACTCTGTATTAAAAACGTCATATAAAACTTCAACCAACTTTAACTTGAAAATTGCGAAAAAGAAAAACATAAAGAGAACTAGCTGTCCCGGCAAATGTCGTTTTGACAAATATGATTCCTAAAGTCCTATATGATTTTTACCCTAATTTGGAGCGATAGGCTTTAATTTTGCCTTCCGTCTAGCATAAACTAAAAAAAAATATAAAAAAGTACCCTAAAAGTTGCAAAAGTACTTTTTCGTCCCCGTTAACCCGAAATTTTCACTTTCTCCTACCCATTACTATTGTTGTTAAAATTTTGTTATGTCATACTATTTTTTATGTCTAAAGAAATCCGTGTTTTAAATTTTACCCAAATCGGCCTAGTAATTTACTATTGAACGCATTTTCCCCCTTTTTGGTACTTTTTTAGTCCCCATTCTAGTGTCTAAATTTTTTCCCAAATAGTTGTTTAAATAGTAGTAGAAGCTTAAGTGAAGCTTTTCTTAAATTCTATCAAAATTAAAAAAATATATTTTTTTTTTTAAAATGTACTAAAAATAAGTACGATTTTTATCCCTATAAGTTCGAATATCCGAAAAAGTACCAAAAACTTATTCATATTTTTTGGAGATGTGACGAATACAGTTAATATAAAATTTCTGTGTTTATTGGTTTAGGGGGCTCAAAAAAGTACCAAAATATAATGTTTACTAGTTTCCACCCTCTAGGCCACCAAATTTTCAAAAAATACCAGACACCTGTCCGCTTATTTTTTGAGTATCTTGTTTGGTTTAAAAGATAAAAGGTTACCGATTTTTCCCTTTTTTACCCCCGAAATATTTGAATTTTCTAAAATCCCTTCTTAATGGATGTATACAACGGTGGAGGAACCCATCGTCAAAATTTCAAGTCTATAGCTCTATCCGTTAGGGACGGGGAGCTTTTACTATTTTACCCTATTTTACGCCCTCTAGTGATATAAAATATACCTTAAGTTCTATTCTTATAACTAACAAATAAACATACAAAATTTTATAAAAATCGGTCAAGCCGTTTCGGAGAGTTCAGTTACAAACACCGTGACACGGGAATTTTATATACATACATATAAGATAAAAAGGTACAATTTTGTCTCTGTCAGCGTAAACAGCACAAAATGCAGAGACTTTGAGCGTGGGTAATGGCTGTTAGTTGTTAATACTCGGATTTTTAGTGCCACAGAGGCGTTAATTTTGATTATTAAAATATTCATTGAGATCGAATTAGTCGCTTATGATAAATTTCGGTAACGAGTTTTCTTTCTCATGGTCAAGATCCAGGAAGACTTGAGCGTTGGTAACATTCGTTTGGCGGTAAAAAGCTATTAACTGATAAATCTTTCACCGAAATTTTGTTGTAAACACCGCAACTGATGTCTAATTAGGTGGTCGTACTCCAGGGTCCTCTGCGAAATCTTTAGGCACACCGGCGATTTTCTCAGCAGATCGGCCGTTTAGGTCTGGCCAGATTTGTCAGAATCTTGTGTTCTTGTTCCATACTCTTTAAGGCGAGTAGCTAAACGCCGTGTTTGCCCAGTTTGTGTAGGTCGACCGAAAAATCTATACGAAAATTACTACAGACAAATTATTCTTTAAAAAAAAAACAAAACAATTACTTTTCTGTATTGCCTTTGTCTTGTAAATGTGTAATTTTTATCTCTTTACTTCACAAATATCAAAACAAAAGTATAGAAAAATAATCGAAATATTTTTATAAGTTGAAAATAAAAATCAAAAATTTTACATAAAAGTTAATATTAATTGCAATTTAAATAAATAAAAAAATATATAATTATGTAATTTTTTTTTTTTTATTGAAAAAAAATACAATTTTTGTTTTGTCTTCTGTATTTTATAAAGAGCTCCTCCTTTAAACATTTGCTTAGATATAAATATTCTACTGCGTCCTGACTATTAGATTGATCAATAATGCATAAATCAAAAATGTAATCCATAGTTTTATTTGAAAAAAATTAAATTCTTAACAAATTTCTTTGTCTATTAAGTAAAGTAAAAAAATATAAAAAATTAAAAAATATCGCTTTAAATTCAAGTGAAATAAGCAACAAAGGAACATCATACAAAAACCGTTCAATAAACTTAAAAAGTGTTTATGAATATGGGGGGTAGTATTTAAAAAAGTTTAATTGACTTTCAAATTAAACATTCACTTCTGTTGTTATACTAAACTACCGGTTTGACATT
>NDXZ01020599.1:2296-13870 GCA_003055125.1 Paykullia maculata
GCGGAATAATCGTGTCTATTTTTTTGCGTAACAATTCGTTTGTCGGATGACTTCTTTTGGCCCGGATGACTTCTTCTGGCCCACCTTGTATAATATGAAATGGTGACTTCAATCAAAAAAAATATTACAAATTTTCCTGTGATTTGCCAACAGTTATTTTTAAGGCCATTTCCAAGAAACTACCCACACCATCATACTCTTTTGAAAATATTTAAAATTTTAGCTGAATAAATTCTAGTGTCGTGAAAAAAATCAAAATAAAGTTTTTATCGGTATGAATATGAAGTTGGGTTTGACAGACAATAACTTTTTTACCTCTTTAACTGATAAGTTAAACATAAAATGAAAATAATTCCCAATATAATGGTTTGAATTATTTAATTAATTTATTAGTTACCCACAACTTCGTAAGCGTACTTTTCAATATTTATTTAACCTTTGAGTTCTGTTTAGCTAATTTATAATTTTTATAACATTTGAGGAATTCACAAGCTTATGATATCATAATGTCATATGTCCTAAAAATTTGAAATGGTTAAAGTTGCTTTTTATACTTAAAGTGTCCTAAAATAATATGACTCTGACTGCAATGTTTATCGTGCTGTCGTAAACTATTCTTAGCCTAAGGGAAAAAGCAACAACAAAGAACTTAAACCATTTTAAATTTTTAGGACATATCACATTATGATATCATAAGTAGCTTGTGAATTCCTCAATTGTATATACAAATTAACAACTTTTATTTGTCAAAATTATTTTATCTGCAAAAACTAAAAGAAATTTTAGTTTGTAACTATTTGATTTTGTTTTTTTTTTTTCATATTTACCTTCATTATACAATTGAGTTCCGTGTTAACTTAATCTCAAATTCTAATTCGTCCCCCTATATTATTATCTATTTTAATCTGGATTAATAGTCCCTAATTTTACATGTCTAAAATACAATAAATAATTTTTTTCTTAACCTGGATTAATATCCCTAACATATCCATCTTATTTGGTTATAAAACCATTCTGAGTCAACAGTTCCTAAAATCATATTTCTTTAATACGTTAAGTAAAAAAATGCAAAAAAATACCCTAAAAGTTGAAAAAGTACTTTTTCGCCCCCTATACTATTTATTTATTTTATCCTAATTAGGAGCGAAAGGTCCTAATATTGCGTTTTTAGACTTAACTTAAAAAATGTAAAATGTCCCCCGTTGGCCCGAATTTTCCTCTTTCTCTTACCCATTACTATTGTTGTTTTTTATGTCTAATTGAATCCGTGTTTTAAATTTTACCCAAATCGGCCTTGTAATTTACTTGTAAACGCATTTTCGGTACTTTTTAATCACTATCCTAGTGTCTACATTTCTTTCTCAAATATTTGTCCAAATAGTAGTAGAAGCTTAAGTGAAGTTTTTCATGAATTCCTTAAAAATTCCAAAAAGTATTTTGTTTAAAAAAGTACCAACAACAAGTACAATTGTTATACCTATAAGTTTGAATTTCCAAAAAGTACCAAAAACATATTCATATGTTTTGGAGATGTGACGAATGCAGTTAAAATTAAATGTCTATGTTTATTGGTTTAGAAGTTCAAGGGGCCCCAAAAAAGTACCCTAGGCCGTTGAGTTTGAAAAAAAGACGCCTATCCGCTTATTGTTTGATTAGAGTACAATGCTTTTTAAATTTTGTTTGGTTTAGAAGATAGAATGTTACCGATTTTTCTCTTTTTTACCGTCACAATATTTGAATTTCCAAAAATACCTTCTTAGTGGACGGGAGAGGAACCCCAAATTTCAAGTCTCTAGCTCTATCCGTTTGGGCTGGGCGATGATGAATCAGACAGCCAGTCAGTCAGTAACGTTACTCTTTTTTATATATAGATTAAATTTACTACAATATAAAAGCAAAAAAATTAAAGATCGAAGCAATATATCCGTCCTCTCTCTTTAAAATGTCAGACTTGTGGTGAGAAAACTTGATGTGAGTGAAACGAGGTTAAAAGTATTGCTGTTGACTCAAAACACAAATTGTACAAAATAAAAGTCCAATACTGAACTTAATCTAAATTTCCTGCTTAAAATTAAAAAAAACAAACTTTTTAAGTCTTAAATTCACATTTATACTTTGTTGATGTTGTTATTATTTCTATTAAAATAAAACGTAACATAAACCTGCAAATTATTTTCTAATGCCAAACGCTTAGTAAATAATTCATGTTATTTTCAGAAACGGCTCGTTTAGCACGGGATGCCGTCTTTCAAAGTGCAGCATTTTTTTTACTTATTGTCTGTCTGTCTTTTAATAAAATGTTCTATTAAACAAACAATATTGCAAATTAAATAATTATATTTATATTTACGTTAAATAATACACTAATTATTTTGTTTATTTTTAGTGTGGATTTTTAACCGTTTGTGATGTAATGTTTTTCTCTACGAACATTAAGAAAAGAAAAAGAAACACAAAATTGTCATAAGCAACTAATAGTCGTACATATGTATGTCACCAGTGACACATATAGTAATGACCCAATTAATAGAACGTTTTACTATACAGTTTTCTACCTGTAACTTTTATGCATGAAATGGAAATTTTAATTATTTTTAAATATTTTAAAGATAAGAACGAGAATTTAGTGGAAATTTTGAGGATGATATATTTGTTGTCTTAATTAACTAAAGAAAACAAAGACGTATTATTAAAAAGAAATATTGAGTCACAAAATTGGTTTGCTAAAACGGCTTTTTGTGCACATGTGTAACAATTTTAATAGAAAACTAAATGTTTTTTTAAAAATTTCACTTTCATCGAACGTTTTTTAAAATACTTATTAACTGCAAAAAATACAAATATGTCTTAGAAATAAAAGACACCTTCCAAAATGGTTAAATTCTGTTACTAATAAGCCCTTAAGCATACATACACGAATGTGTGTACATATGTTTATACTCTGTCAACATATGTTAGTCTACCATAGTTTTAAGGCCGCAATGAAAAAAAGTAATAAAACAGGTTTGTATATCTTTATTGAACCGAATATCCTAAAGTTGTTTTCAAAAACTTATTTTTATTTTTCAGTTAATTGTGTCATAAAACATGTACAAATATTTTTAATGAAAATATATAGTTTTGACAAATTCAATAATTAAGCTTAAGGCCTTTTTTATTTTCAATATTTCGTCACTCCGTTTTGGGGCATCATCAGAAAATGAATTTTAAGATTTATAAATGAAAATTCTATTTCGATTTTTAAATTTAATTATTTTGCTTTTATTATGTTTAATTAACAAACATTTTACAGAAAATTAAAAAAAAATATATATAAAAATTGTATTACATGCAATTAAAAACAATTAAAATAGAACGCATTATTCAATTTATAAAGTTTGAAAAAAATTATGCTTTAAATTAAATTAATATTAGTTTTGTAACCTTCACCAGAGGTGACAAGGGTATATATAAGTTTGTCATTCCGTTTGTAATTTCTACAATATTCATTTGCGACCTATCTGTCCGTCTGTTGAAATCAAGTTTTCTCAGCAGTCCGATGTCGTAAGGAGGCGTTAGTAGTATCAAACAATCGGAAATTCTCCTGAGATATTTGCTATTGAGTAAAATCGCTTAATAACTGACCGAGATATAAGCCAAAAAAGATGACTACCGTCTGTTGAAATCAAGTTTTCTCAGCCCCCTGATGTTGTGCAGACGCGTTATTGGTATCAAACAATCAGAAATTAGACATGCCTTTTGAGAAATGCCGAGGTATCGGAAAAAAAATGTTTTTTTACGTAAATACACGTAGTGAAGGGTATATAAGATTTGGCACAGCGTTCTTACTTGTTTTTTACAATAAATTTATTATTAATTCTGGCTCAAGTTCATTTTAAATTTCTTCATTATGAAGAAATTAATTTTTTGTTTGTGATAATTGAAAGAATACTCTGAAAAAGTAAGTTTCCCGACACTAGCCGAGTGGAATGCATTTTTGAAACCAGCTACGGTTTCATCATCAGCACTCGTTGATCGGTATTTTAGTGTTGGATGTAAATATCATCTATTTAACTCACTGTTTATTAGGAAATAGTGACTGATAGTCGCCAAGTGTCATATTTCCTTTGTTTTTTATATTTTGAATAAATAATTTTTGACTTTATTATTTAAAATTTCACGTCAAAGGAATGCAACTATTTTAAAAAAATATCATACCCGAATAATTTCAAGTAATTTTAATTTTAAGAACTTTCTGCATTTAAGTTTTTAATAATCGTTTGTTAGCCTTATTGTTATTTGTTCGTTTAATCTAAATTAAGAAATTTTCTAAATCGACTGCGTTTATTCATAGATTTTTTAAAAAATTTGATTTTGATTTAAGCAACGAATTTTAAGAGATACAGACATACAAATGTACGAGTACGTGTTGCAAACGAGTCTTAAAATAAATAAAAAATTGTCTAAAAGTTATCTGGAAACTGAAGGAAAGTCTATGCTGATTCGAAAAAATGAAAGGCAGTCCTGGTATTCTACTGAAATATTAGTCGTTTGTAGACTGATTTTACTTATTTTCTCTTACAAAACACTTATATTTTTTTTCTGATTAATTGATAAATGCGGCTTTGTGGGAGATTTAGGTGGCTTAAACCAACCGACATCGCTAAGTCTGTTATAAAGAATATACATTTTTAAGGTTGCAATTGAAAAGTTGCAGAAATTACAATTCCGTTTGTAAACTTATATAAAACATGTTTGCTTATAGTAAAGAGCTTTGTGTGGTTTAATAAAATGAAAAAGTTGTCCTGGCCAAGTCCAACAAAGTTTCAATTATAACAATTCAAATAGGATATTCGTTGTGCTTTAACTACAATTTGCATGTCTCTGGTACTGTCTTTACTACTTCAACTGTTTCTAACCTAAAAAAAAAATTATTCGATAGATGCTCAAAAGCATCAAGCATTTGTGAAAGGTTCCTAATCATGTTATAAGACAGATGATGGAAGCATTCCTTTTGCATATTTAAGAGGGGATCTACTTTTAGTTTAATACTTTTTTCACATGCAGAAAACATTTTATATTTTTTAAGCATATTTTCCTATTTCAGTATATGTATTTAAATGGGTTTGTTTATTGAAAAGGGCATAACAATTAATTTGTGAAAAATTCACCGAATTTGGCCGAGAAGAAAGTCCAGGGACTAATGCATTTGATGCAGCCTTTGAAAAAAATCACTTATTGCCACCACATCCATCATATTTTCGGACTTAGCCCCTCGACAATATTTTCTTTTCTTTATCCCTAAGAAATAGCACAACGGAAATAGATTACTCTCTTCGG
Source organism: Paykullia maculata (assembly GCA_003055125.1). Taxonomy (NCBI): domain Eukaryota; kingdom Metazoa; phylum Arthropoda; class Insecta; order Diptera; family Rhinophoridae; genus Paykullia; species Paykullia maculata. Next base: position 7,616 of record NDXZ01020599.1, read on the forward strand.
AAACACAGATCAAGCAAATACGTATTTTGACGATCTTGAAAAAAATTTTTTTAGGGAATAATAAACGGAGAGACATAAAAGTAAGTGGTAAATTTTTGTATGTTAAAAGTCAAATATTTAGTGATCTGCCCTCGTATATTGTATGCGTAGTATCTGCGTGTTTCTTTAAGTGTTTCGTTATATCTTTTGTTTAAGTCGATTAAATTATTTTTCTATTTAAATGTACTTTTGGCTGGTTAAATGCTTCGCAAAAAAAATTAAACTTTTGTTTTAAACATGTTTGGAAATATACTTGATACAATTTATTGGTTGAATTTTAGGATAGTCGTCTGGCTATCATTTAACTCCAGTATTTTCGATACTCAAAGAAAAAAAAGCCTTAATTGGATGGAACGTTTTTTTGTCGAATGGTGACACTTTTTTGAAAAATAAAACAATGTCATATTCGTTAAATTTTAACTTCATTTCGTTACGCTTTGGGGCCTTTTTGAATATTAATCGCTTCCTGAGTAAGTTAAAAATGAAAAACAAATACACATAATAATTTATTTGTATATCGTAAATAAGTCTAAAATTAAATATATTACATTATAACCGTTTGAAATTTATTGCACTTCCTTGTGTCGTTACTAAGATCTAAGATCGAATGTATTGTATGTGAGTATGTGTGTGTTATATATTACTGAAGGTTAATTAATTGACTTATAACGATTTATTCATCACCTTATTGTGCCGTTCAGAATCTTAAAGTGGAAATTAAAGTCGATCTGTAGAGAATAATATTAAAGTAGATAATGTTTATGTATGTGTATATATGCACAGGTATGTATGAATGGGTGTATGCGTTTGATTTAGAATTGAATACGGAAATACAATACAAAGTTGCAGTTACCATATGGAGTTAAGTTCAATATGCGCATGTAATTATTTATTTACATGCAAATATGTTTTAGGGTTTCAATATTTAACTTTTTTAAATTTATCAAATAAAAGTATAAATTTTTTTTATTATTCGATTAATGAAGGTATTAAAAAAAATTAAGTCAAATAAATATACAAAATTGCCCAACGCGTTTTAAAGTATCGTTTTTCCCAAAAATATAAAGGTGTTTAGTTACAAGACTTCAGTCCTGTACCAAACTTCTTAATTTTATATCAAGTCACTTGAGTAAATGTTTACATTTAGTGAAAACTTTAAATTTGTATGTTGTAGGATTTAAAGCCTTTTGGCTTTATAAATCTGTTTTTATTTATTGTTTCCCTGTCCTTAATTGTTTTCCTGTCCTTATATAAAAATAACCATATTGGGATCCGGCAGCAATATTTAATAAATTCTTTACTCTATCCTTAAGAATATAAAAGAGCCGACTTATTGTATGCATCTAAATGCCAACATTTTTAAAACAAATTGTAACATTTAAATATTTGATAATTGGTTAAAAATGTATCAAAAAAAAAACTGTGAGTTAAATAGATGATATTTACATACAACAGCGTAGTACCGACCAAAGAGTGCTGAAGATGAAACCGAAGCTGGTTTCGAAAATGCATTACACTTGGCTAGTGTCATACTCAATTTTTTCTAATATTCTTAACAATAATCACATGAACTAAAAAGCCTGACAATATTAATTAAAACATCTATAAAAACTTTTCTACCAAAAAATGTCTTGCTTTCTTAGTCAATCGAAAAATATTTGTTTGAATGATAACCCTAATAAATGAGTATTAGGTTGGTATATAAGTAGTTTTGTACAATATTAATCAAAATATGTTTTAGGGACGATTGCGTAAAAAGTTGTGGCAAATAAGTGTGCGACTTATAAGAATTTTGCTTTCAACATGCCCAATGCACCTCAGCTTAAGACGATCTTTGTGTAAATTTTGAAATTATTCTCTTCGAAGCGAACAAAGAATATCATCAAAAGAATTGATGGTATTCTTTGTTTGATAAGTTGCCCTAAAAGAACCTGAAACATATTAAGATAATACTTTAAGGCTAAAGTAAAGTCGAGGAGCGGACTTTCGTGGGTAACAGTAAATTCTTTGCTTTATTTAATATATTATATATATATATTAATCTATAGACATGATAACGTTAAAGATGTCAGATATCAAGCAAAACCCCACATTTGTGATTAAATTCTAACTTACATCATGAAATAAAAAACCCACCGGTAAACCTTTAGGGCACCCTCAAACTTTATTTTTCTTATCTATATATATAAAGATGAAAGAAATTTGTTTGTATGTTTTTTATTTTATAGCTGGCATGTTACTGATAGTCTCAAAGGAACAATGGGTTACATTTTTTTTGGAAATTTCGAATGCCACGCCTACTTTTTATCTATACACGTAAAAGAGTAACGTAAGTAATTGACCAACTAACGGATTCGTTATTGCCCAGTCCAAACGGATAGAGCTAGAGACTTGAAATTTGAACTGTGGGTTCCTCTCTCATTGTATAGATCCACTAAGAAGGGATTTTTGGATTTTCAACTATTTAGGGGGTAAAAAAGGGAAAAATCGGTAACCTTCTATCTTCTAAACCAAACAAAATAGAAACAAAATTTAAAAAGCATTGTATCCTACTTAAAAAATAAGCGGACAGGTGTCTGGTATTTTTTTTTTCAAATTTGGTGGCCTAGGGGGTAAAAATTATATTATGGTAATTTTTTGGGGCCCTTTGAACTTCTAAGCCAATGAACATAGAAATTTTATTTTATTCGTCACATCTCCAACATCCTTTTTTGGAAATTCTGACTTATAGGGATACAAATTGTACATTTTTGGTACTTTTTTAGTATAAAATATTTTTGTGAATTTTGATAGAGTTCATTAAAGGCTTTACTTAAGCTTCTACTACTATTTAGACAACTGTTTGAGAAAAAAAAATGTAGACACTAGAACGGGAACTAAACCGGGAAAATGCGTTTAATAGTAATTTACTAGACCGATTTGGGTAAAATTTAAAACACAGGATTCCTTTAGAATTAAAAAATAGTATGACATAATAAAATTTTAACAACAATAGTAATGGGTAAGAGAAAGGGGAAGATTCGGGTAAACGGGGGGCGAAAAAGTACTTTTTCAACTTTTAGGGTACTTTTTACATTTTTTGGGTTTTGATTCTAGAAATGCAAAATTAGGTCCTATTCCTCCTAACTAAGAAAAAAAATCATATATTTAGCAAAACGACATTTGCCGGGTCAGCTAGTTGCAATATAAAGTGTGTTCAATACGATTTACTGGCATTTAACCAGTAGAGTTAGGGTTAGGTAAACAGTTCACCGATTATTACTAAAACTAAAAGGGATTAATTCCTGAGAATTCATCTTTCAAAAAACGCATTGTGTGGTGTGCAGTACAACTAGCGCTCATGTCCTCTTGGAAGTACATGTTTTTTTAATGCAGGTTGTCAGCTTGCGGCAATAAAAATTTAGTCTGTATGACCCAAAGCCGTTTATCCTAATAGAGATACTATCGGCTTCTTCAAAAAAAGGTCGGTTTACATTTTCCGACGAACTAAGAACTTGTTCGTTGATGTTTTGTGTTCCTCTGCCTTCCATGGCTTTGGCGGTTTGACTAATGTCAAAATAAAACAGATATACGAAGTTATTTGCGAGAAGAAAACACCAACAATATTCCTACTTGGTTATATAAAAATTTAAATTATTAAAAAATTTAATATGTAAATTCATATAAATATTTATTGTAAATTTTTTTATTATAAAAAACCATATAAAGTTATGAATAACACTTTACCCCCTCCCAATAAAAGCCAAACACATTATTATCATACATATATTTGTAAAAATATTTGCATACATCTTAGTACAACTACTTCTGCTACTAATAATAAAATAAATAAAACAATTCAAACCTTTCAAATTCAAACTCTCATAAATATTTCATAAGTTGGAATATATTCGTATAATTTTTTATTGATGAGTAACTTTATGAGGAAGAAGTGCTTTTCACAAAAACCTCACATACAAGTTCTTCTTCGTCTGCGGTTATGTTTCTAAATTATTGTGTGTTTTAAAAACAATAGGTTTTCAATAAGCCGCAACAACAACAATAATAATTGAACGGAAAATATTGAAATAAGAAAAACTTCATACATATACATATATAAATTTACACATATGTAGTGTTTAAAAGAATGTGTGTATTAAGGCAATGCACAAGCAAATTTATTTCTTTGCTTCAATATACCCAACAATGTTGTAAGAATTTATCTGTTTGCTTGTCGTCGTTTATATTATTGTAACCAATATGTAAAGTTTTCGAAAAAATATTTGCTAATAAAAATACACTGAATTTTGAACTAACATCATATATTGTCACTCAATTAGTTATAATTTGCCCTGTCTCTTCTGATATTATTGTCGTCGCCGTAAAAGCTGTTGTTGAATATTAACATCGGTGGTGCTGGCATGTTGGCGTTTAGCTTCGGCGCACAGTGGTCCAAATGCTCAATCTAGCTAGAACTAAATTCATAACTCGTTTCGCAATACCGTACAAGCATGAAATTTTGCACATCTATAGGTTTCATCAACTCAAACTTTTACACAAAAAATGGCCCAAATCCGTTTTATGGGGATGGCAATCACGCCCAAACAGCTGGATCAATCTTTATGAAATTTGACACATCGGTATTTCTCATCTCAAAAGAAACTATAGGCTGTATATTCGTTTAAAATTTTAGGTAGGCGTGGCACCTTCCATACAAAGCTAATGGTTTTTATCGCATAACTTGAGAACTGGTACACTTGACGTCTCTAATATATGTTTTAGTTATTTTATTATAAATGCGCATAGTAAGACTTATAATTCACTAAAAGAAAAAAGTGGGCGTGGCTTAATAAAACAAACAATTTTGTCTAAAGGAAAATACAATTTTAGGCCTGATGCAAGTTTTTTGTCGACTCCCTGTGTTTTACACACTCCCGAAACCCTCCTACTAGAGATGGAACGTCTGACCATGACAGCCAGACTTATACTTACTTGGATGTTCGTTTTAGAAAAGATGGACACGATCTACAGTAACTGTTTCGCTGCTTTATATTTTGCGACTACTTTTAAAAGTATTTTGCATACTTTTGATGTGTATTTAAGTTAACTTCCGTTAAACGCATATGTGTGCGTGTATGCGTGTGTGTGTCTGAAAATTGTAAATTTTATTACAACGACAATAATTTGCTGGCGACAAGACTAAATAAAATTATGAAACTTTCCTGTTATTGTTGTTGTTTTCTTCATATAAAATTAATGTGTCGTAACGTAGAATCTGTTGGAAACTGTTTGTTGTGATTAAAATTAATTTGAAATTATAATTGATAATAAAAACTTAACAAGAAAACTTCCTTAAGTTTTTTTTTTGTTCTCATTTTACCTTTAATGAATTTAAATAATGTATTCACATTCTTAAACAATTAGATGAAGGATTATTCAACATTTCTGTTATTATTTGTGTATTAAACACATCTGATAGCATGTAATTAATTATTTTCAAAGAGAATAAAGGAATAAATTTGTGCTGCTGATTTAAGGATACTCTAAAACAAATGAGATTAAGGATATGATGAATGAAGATTAGTTATTTATAAATGTTACATCTGTTTTAGCAATTAAAATACACAAAAGAAGAGTAATTGCAGAAACCAAAGGGTATTGGTTAGAAACCAAAAATTGTATGCGTTTTTTATTAGGTTTGTATGTTCCAGGCTCCTAAAAATATCTTAAACTAAATTTAAATAATAAGTATTGAAATCATTGGTTAGTACCTATTTTTGCAAAATAATTTAAACTTAAAATTCTTTAAAATTCATTAAGGAAATATGAAAAATTATTTTAAATAGATTTGGTACAAAAACATTGCGTAAAAAAACTATATTAATTCTCGTACAGTACCGCACGATAATATTAGCTTATTTTTTTATTATTATTGTTTTAAGCGATTTTCTTTTTAAGTTTTTTAATCTTTAATCATTAACTTGTTACCTCTTCGCGAATTATTAAAAAATTATTTATTTTTTTTACTGTATATTAGTAGTCATGCCTTTAGAGACGAAATTTTTGAAAAATAAATTTCTAATGTTTTTGTAAATTCAATTTACGGATAAAAAAAATTGAATTGAAGAAACTATCTAAGTTTATTATTATTTTTATGTTGGAAAAACTAAGGTTTTGGAATTTGAGAAAACATTAATTGTCTTTTTAGATTTCCATTTAAAAGGGTGTAAATTCAGA
>NDXZ01020622.1:2989-18834 GCA_003055125.1 Paykullia maculata
TTAATTCTTTTTTTTTTTTATTAAGTTGAACGTTGAACATTTATAAATCATTAAATTTTTGCTTAAACAAGAATTAAAAAAAAAAATTTAAATTATAATTTTAAATTTTAAGATTCTCCCTATGACATAAATTTTTTTTTAAATTCTTGTTTAAGCAAAAATTTAATGATTTATAAATGTTCAACGTTCAACTTAATAAAAAAAAAAAAGAATTAAAAAATATATTTTCTGTTATAATAACCTGGTTGTTAACCTGGCTTCAATTATTGTTTTATATTATTAACATTTTATATTATTAAACACAACGCCTACTTTTTGGATCTTTTTTATTTGGGTTGTGCACATTTGAAACTCACACCTTAAAAATTATTTTGATATTTACTTTGTACAGGAAGTTGCCACGCCCACAGATCAAATTTCTTTGAACTAACAATAACAAATAAATTTATACAAACTTAAGGACTCTTTTTCTATATAAAGAGAAAGAAAACGTTGTATTAATTTTCTATTTATATAGAAAATTTGAGACATTTTTTTTAAGGAAAAACTTTAACATGTATTTCTTCACTTGATACAAAAAAAAGGATCTTTTTTTATAAACATATTAAAAACAATTTATGGCTTTAAAAATGTTGCAATAAATTATTCTCTTTTAATAAAACTTAATAAAAATAAACTTTTTTGTATTTAAAGAAAATAGTTCTGTTTTTATTAAAAGATTTTGTTAGATTTGCGTTTTTAAGAATAAAAAAAAAGTAAAAAAAAATTTATTTAATTTTACCTGGATATATTTGTAATTTTTTTTTAATTTAGAAGAAGTCAACTATTTTTACAAAATGTTTACCCAATGTCCTGTGTACCGAAAAATGTTGTAATTTTTCTAATAATAATTTTTTTTTGTCAAATTCTCTATTATAAATTATTATTGTTAATAATCTTTATATTAATTTCAAAGTTTTCTAATTGAAGAGAATTGTTTATAAAAAATGATAAAAATTTCTTGTTTTACAGAAAAAAATTTGTGTCTGCTTTTTTTTAAACAAATATTTAAGAACATTTTTAATGTTTTCGGCTACGTTTGCTAGTTTTTTTTTTGACAACCCTGTGCCTGTATATTCCAATTATTGTGAATAATTTGTTTGTTTGTGTGCCAGGCGAATTCATGTTAATTCGCCTCGTTTGTGTGTTCTTGTTGGAATTTCATTTCAATCTGTTACCTGTTTAATAATGAGTTCTCGCTGTTAACTGTTAACGCTTTGGCAATTGAAACATAGTTTGTCCAAAAAGTTTTTTTTTTCTTTACGTAACAAAAGATGGCAGCACCTTGAAAATGTGTTTTCACTACATTTTTACAACTTCGACCAGTTGCATTTTGTGGTGAATATTTTGCGAAAGCTTTGACTGTTAAAATTGTAGGCATTAGTTGAGAAAGTGGTTTGAAGTAAATTTTTAACATTAGAGTTTTATGGTTTCACAAGAAAATCATTTTATTAATATTATTTATGTTTTGTTATATATTTAAAAAAGTTGTTTCCAAAAAAAAGAATTGGCCAAAAGTTTATATTGAAAAAAGAGACGATATATAAAACATGTATGAAACAACAACTAGCAACAATTTGTTGATTCGCTCATGTTGAAGAAATCGAAAATGAATTAATAATTTCAAATACCTACCTACATAGTAATTTTATATATGTAACTGTCACCTCAACTTTTTAATATAAAATTGATTGATACAAAAATAATTTAAAAATTAAGAATTTAATAAAAAGTTGGTCCATGTTTGTCTGCAGTTTTAATTTAATTGCTTTTCGTTGAGAATTTCATTTGTTACCTCATAAAAGCCATTAACCATAAATTAATCTAATCTCAACAACTTTCAAACTTATATTTCGTTAATATAAAGAAGAAAAAAACTCTTAAAAAGCGATAATTTATTTCGACACGTGCCGCAATTTGCATAATAATTCAAACAAAAAAAACCTCCCCATAAGAATAGCGCGTAACATAAATCTTTTTCGTTAGTACAACAACAACAACAGCAAAACAGTCAAGTAAAATGCGTGCTCAATTGCATTTATTATACAGTTCCTTAAGCAGAAACAAATTATCCGATTGAAGTATTAAATCATTCATAAGTTTTAAACAAAAAAATTACACGTCCAACAGTAATTGTTTACTTTTTGAAGTGTAAAACAGCGTTTAATTTGTCTTTAAAAAAGTACTTTATTTTATTATGCGTTAAACAAAAATGTTAAATATTTTTTTTACTTTTAAATGTCATTAACGCCGTTAACAATTACGAAGGGCTTCTTTTTTTCTGATTAAGTATTAAGTTTTTAAAATTGTCCTTAAAAGTTAAAAACAGTTTAATTTTATTTTTACTGCAACTTAAATTATTTTAAAAAATCACGCAACAAATTCATCGCTCATACTTTATTCAAAATACTGACAACAAAAACAAACAAAACAAAGTATTCAGTTTTAAACATTCTTCTTATGGATGAAAAAAAAAATCAAACCAACAATATCGTAAATTCTTTTTTCCTTAACAAGGACATTATTTTCACAATTTATTATTATAAGTTTTTTCTTTTGTTCAATTTGTGTATACATACATACATACATACATACATACAAACATACAAACATACAGACATGTTTTACCTTGCACTTGATAATTGAAAACCATTTTGTTATTGTTGTTTTTGTACTAACGTTAGTCAAGCCAGCGACAACAACAAGTACAATTCAGTAACTGTAAAAATATCTGATAAAATTCAAAGGCAAACAACCCCCAATATAAAAGGTTACGAAGGGAACACAACTTACAGAGTAACATTTCTTCCTTCTTGGGGCTTAAAGCCGCAACAATTTTCTTGTAAAGAAATTGGGAGGGCCAGATGTAAAGTTTAGAAATCCCATATTGAAGGATACAAATAAAAACACTTGTAAATATGAAAATTCGAACTAACTTTTCGGACGAGTTATTAAGGGAAAAGGAGTAAGAATTACGAAATAAAAAAGGGGCAGTAGATTATGATTTATACTCTTCAACCTGTTCCCCCTTATTTGTCTTTTAATGTAAAATTATTTTGTTGTTTTCGCCTGGATTAGATACGAATGTAACAGTTGGATTTTTAAGTTGGATTCCAGTTGCATATATTTGCTACTCAGTAATATCCTGTATAAGTAAAAAATAAAAATGTTTTGATCTTAACTTAAACATAAAATTTTTAATAAAACAATGTCCGACAATGTTTGCTTTAAGCCTTCGGCTCTATGTTTTTCTTTAAATTGTTTGGCTTGTACTTGTTCAAGTTCCTTTAAAATTATTAATAAACTCTGTAAAAGATTTTGTTTTACAACACAAATGTGTATGTTTTTGTTCACAGCCCTTAAGAAAATTTGTTGTCATGTTGTTGTTGTTTTTCTTTATACCTTAAAAATTAGGTTTTAGGCATAAAAACTAATTATGCCATCCACCCGGTAAAGTTGTTAACGCTCCAAGAGAGTCTCCACTTTATATTCTTGTCTCTTTAGCTATAAAAAAAATGGTAATCACTAAAGAGGTTTAATTTTATTGTTTAAATTTTTTCTTTTCTGTTAGAATTCAAAATTTTATTACAAATTTAATAATCATTGCGAGTAGGTACCTAGTTATTGGTATCAAACAATCAGACAATCTTACCTCAATCATAACTATCACTCTAATTTATCTTTCTTTTCTCTCTTTACAGGTAACACAATATGTATCGGAACGAAATGAGCTGAACCTTCCCATCTTCCACAGCTACCTAACCTAACCATACCAATAAAGGGGCCGTACGACATCGGAGGCTAAGAAAAGTTGATTTCAACAGACTGACAGACGGATATGGCTAAATCAACTTTCCGGGCTCAAGCAATACCATAAATAAATACATAAATTACGCTAAAAAAAGAATAATTTGAAAAAAAAATTCAATTATTTGTTCATTATAATATTTAATTTTTTTACGTACAAAACCTATTTTAAAACAAATTATGTAACTATTTATGTACTACAATACTTATTTAGTTTTAATTGTTGTGTTTAACATTTCTTTAAAATTGTTTACTTATAAAAATAAAGCCACAATTTCTATAATAATTTATAGAAATTTTTTGTAAATATATTTTCTTTTATAAATTTATATGTATTTAATTTTATTTAAACACAAAAAACAAACTTTTAAAAATCCAATATTTGATAAATAAACAAATAAAAAACGTCTACTTACAAACGAATTAAGTTAAAAAGTAGCAGAGACTGTTAAACATTGTTTTTTGCAGTACTATTATGTTATGCACATATGTATAATGTTTAATTGTTTCTGTTAGCGTTTCACTTTTACAGTATGTTAGATCGAACACTGGTTACTGTATTTGCTATACTTAGCAGATTTCGCAACCATCGTAGCAAAGTTATATTGCTAAATTAGTACAGTTGCTAAAGTGTTATATTTTTAGCAACCTGCTGCTTGTTATGGGCGCCTGGTATTTGGTTTCTGTAACAATGTGATTTTTGGCATTTTTAAACGGGCAAAAACGTAGTGACGTCACATACAAACAAACGTGAGTAAAAAAGAACTTGATGTTGCTCATACGTATAAGTAATATACGGATAATGTATGGATGCATTACATAAGGATGCCAGATGTCCAAAATTTGGATTTTTGTCAAAATTTCATCCAATCGAAATTTAATGGTGATTTTCGGATTCGTCGTGTCGAGTTACGGTTAATAGGGTTTTTCGGCCAAATCCGCCCACAAATAACTGAGATAAATGCAAAAAACTTAAAATCCTATAAAATTATTGAGTTTATGTTCTCCACCAAATAGTTTTTTATTTAAAAATAACACGTATTGCAGACTTTTAGGCGCTTCATCTAATATTAATTTGATGACCATCTAGCTCTTGGTAAAAATGACACACTTTTAGAAAATTAAAAAAAGGAATTAGAATAATAAGTCTGCAGAAAAACGTTTGGTAGTAACTTGTATACATTTTAAAGAAATAATAAAATATTCCAATCGAAAGGGTATTTTCGTTTTTTGTGCTATTTTTTTTTAACTGAAAAAGAAGACATTTTAAAGAAAGATGTCATATTTTTTTAACTTAAATTTTCCAATTAAAAAAGTAAAAGTTCCTAATAGTTTTTGTTTAATATATATTATTTTAATGTATTTTTTTGCCTTTATTAATGTTACATGTAGAGTACAGTTTAATTTTTTAGAGTACATATATGTTTAAATAAATACATACAGATTATAATTATTTAGGTTTTTATTTTTTTTATAAATTTTTATGTTTTTAACTTAATTTTTTAATTTAACATTAGTAGAATGCAGCTGGCAAGCTGGCAATTGCAACTTCACACTTGACAAATTAAATTGACAGCTGTTAGTTTAGTTGCCATTTGTTTTTTGTTTTTCTATTTGCTCTCTTTGTAGTTATCGCTGTGATCACTGTCGGACCCGGCATATCCGACGGATACACTGGCCGCCACAGTGGTGGAACTTAATGTATCGAGAGCACGGTCTCTTCTCAATTCTCTGCATGCTTCCAGTTCTTTGCGGAAAATTTCTTTACGATTTTTTTTTTTTAGCTGACAACAGCATTGCTCTACGTGCTATTAGTTTATGCGTACATACATTTATGTACATATGTATGTATGTATCTTTATTATTTACCCATAATGTATGTTTATTTACTTTTTTCAACGAAGAATTCAGTATGTTTTTTTGCTTGGAATTGTATTGATCTAAAATAAGAAAATAAAGAGAAAAATATTTATTTTAAAAATTGTAGCGCTTAAGGTTAAGTGTTAAGTTAAAGAATTTTGTTTCTTCTTTCTTATTTGTTTAATTCAGGAGGGAATGGTAAATGTTTGTTTACACTGTTTACATATCCATAGAGTGTGAAAATGTGAATGTATATAAAAAAGGTAACAATGTGTCCAGTTAAGAATGTGTACGATCCGACAGTTGTTAAAACAAGTAAGAGCGCTATATTCGGATGTGCCGAATCTTAAATATAAATATGTATGTGTGTATGTATGTATTTGTGTATATACATTAGGATTGGGCAAAAAATATCGATATAAAAATACATATACATGTGTATGGATATTTTCGTCAATATTTTACTTTGCAATATTTCGATATTTTTGAACTCTGGTTATGTATTTTAAGTTTTTAATTTGTAAAAAAATTTTCTCGTCACAGTCTTTATTGAATAGACTGTTATAATGATTGTATTGACAGTTACAGTTACATACATACATATATGTATGTTTCTATGTAAAAAGTTAAACATCAGTAAAAAGTTACTTTTTTTTGCACAAAGTTCGTTGTTCCTGTATTTTATAAGTTTACGAAAAATATCGATATATCGATATTTTCAAATCGATATATATATCGACTGACAACGATATTGAAAAAAATAGCGATATTTTTTTTTTGCATTTTCCCATCCCAAATATATACATACATACGTGATTTTTTTTCAAACTTCCCAAAGAGCCATGTCTTACACCTAAATATAATAATTTTTGTTAAAAAAAAAATGTTAGTCATCTTGTTTGGCTTATATCTCGGTCAGTTATTAAGCAATTTTACTGGTTTTAAATAGCAAGCAGCTCGATGATCTAAAACTTTGATAACAGTACCGAGTTTGTACGACATCGGGGGGCTGAGAAAAGTTGATTTCAACAGTCGGACAGATGGATAGACGGACATAGCTAAATTGAGGATTCAGAATATATATACTTTATGGGGTCGCAAATGAATATTGTAGAAATTACAAACGAAATGATAAACCTTTATATATGTACATATGTATACCCGTGTCACCTGTGGTGAAGGGTATAAAAAAATAACTCACTTTTATTAATATAAAAAGAATTTAAATCTCTATTTGAAATAATATTTCACTATTAGAGCAAAACTTAAATTTAGCAGGTCCCTTTAAATTAAACTTAATGGCATGTAAAAATCACGACCATTATATTTATCTTTGCCACGGTTACCATCTACAAATTCTACAAAGTAAATTAACTAAATGCAAAATTGAAGTAATTTTCAGTCGTTGTAAGTCGTTGGTTTTAAAATCAGTTAGAAAATCTGTTGTGTCAGGTATTTTGCAAAGCAACCTTTTTTTTTAGATTTTTGAATCCCTTTAAAGTAAATTATTTTTAATTCAGCAAATGATTGAGTGTTTGAAACGTAAAATTGAATAAATAAATATTCTTTTGATGCATTAAATTTGGTTGAAAGTTTAAATTATTTATGTAAAAATATTAAAAGGAGTTTATGATGTAATAAATATTAATGCATTTTATACAAAAACATAATTTAAAAACGTAGACGCTTAGAATTTCATATTTTTTAAGAGTTTTTTCTTTTACTTTTTGTTTTTCATATTCAATGGTTTTGTGCTTTGTCTCTTTACAATTATCACTTGTTAAGTTGTTGTTGCTGTTGTTGTTGTTGATGATTTTGCCTTTGTTGTTTGTCATCGTTATCTAATCTGGCCTTAATTAAATGTGACACTAATGAATGCAGCCTTTAAATTTAATTTAAATTTGCAGACCTGGCAAACAGTGAGTCCCAATTCACAATTCTGCGGTTGTTATCGTTTTATCTTTCTTTAAACCCTTTAAATTATCTATTTTTGCCCACATACCCCCCCAAATACACCTGAATAATTTAAAACTATAATTTAGTTGTTAAAATTTAAATTCTCAATTGTTTTTACAAAATATTGGGAACCGCCACCTTAATTATCTTAAATGACAACTTTAATTAAGGTTCGCCACAAAACACCACCAAAAAGCTCTTAAATCTGTCCACAGTTTTGAAGACACATTAAACTTTATGATTAAGTTGCGGTGATTTTTTTTAAAAGCCACCTGTCTCGACTCCTACATTGGACACACACAAATATTTATGTATGTACTTATGTATAATCATAATTAAAACAAATCTTTATTTTAAAAGACAACATTAAAGTAATGACTGTTTTTTTTTTTGTTAATGCTGCCCTTATTAAGCACCCGTCTTATACTTTGTATAATTGAATTTTAAGAGCAGAATGGAATTGTTTTTCACAATATGTTTTTCTATATATTAATTATTAAAAGTTAAAGTTTGTCTGTTAAGTGGCCTCTTGTTATTAATTCGATTTAAAAAATTTTCATTTTTTCCTTATTTTCTTTTTTTTAAATTTTTAAAAATTGTTGGTTATAGACTTAAGACTTGGTGTGCATTTATTTCTTGGACAATAATTTTTATGGCAGTGGCAGCCCTAAATAAATAATTGTTTTACACTTTAAATTATTTATTAGTCACTTTGATAAAAATCGCCTAATAGGGGTCAAGAACAAAGAGGAACGAAGCAGGAGAAATGGGTCCCACTAGCAATGAAATATTAGTTTTTACAAATAAATGATTTCAAGTTAAAATATGTGTTCATCCACGTAAAACAGAGACAATTTTTTTATTATTGTTACAAAATAATTTTTTTCATATTCTGTGGCCATTTATATGATTTTTTACAATCATATTATTATTGTTATGGTGCATTTCAGACGTTTCCCTGAACAAAATATGCGATAACAACAAGCAAATACATATATGTTTATAGTAATCATTTACCTAATTGTGGACAAACATAAATATGTTGCTCTGAGCGTAAAGTGTAAACATCTTTTAAATGTAACGAATGTTTTCTTAATTTGTTTTAATCATCTAAATGGTTGAGACAAACATACAAATGATTTGCGCAACCATACATATGTATAATATTAATTTCGGTGGAAAAGAAAAGACAGCCATAATTTGTTTAAGACAATCATGCGAATGATAAAAGTAACCATAATATGTTTTTTTTTTCATGGCTTTAGTTAAAAAGGCTTTTCCTTTGGGTCAGCTATGCCAGTACTGCCCAGCTACATAGTTATAATGTACATTGAAAAGACATTTAATTTTAAACCTAATTTCACTAGTTTTTGTGCTTATTTTTTTACATACAAACAAACTACTTTCATTAGTCTATTATTTAGCAAATTGTTTTAATGGAAAAACAAAAAAATTTACCAACAAATATAATAAAATTAGCTGCTAACAGCTGATCATAACTGCTTAATCATTCATTTTAAGCTGAAAAACAAAAGCAAAAAAGTTTCACCAACATATATTTATCACCCACTGGCCATTATAAAATAAAACTTGCTTCGTAGGCTACGAAATTTTGCCAATCATTATAACAACAAAATCATAAATTCTTTTCATGACGTTTTCAATTCTTTTGTTTCAACAAAATATATTTTTAGGCAATTGATAATTTACGATTTATGGTTGTAAAACTTGATAACATTTACCTTCTACCTTCTACTTTGATAATTAACTNNNNTACGATTATATTTAAAAAAAAAAAAACAAACAAACAAAAAAACGAAAGATTATAAATAACTAAATCGAACGTTTTTAATCAATTATTAAATTAAAGTGCACTGAAAAGGCATTTTTTACCCAGCAAACACAATTAATTTAAGTCAATCGTTTCAAATAAGACAGTTTTAGCATTTGATAACAAATATGTTTCACAAACCTTTTTTAGGATTTAAGCAAAGTTTTTAGATTCGTTTAAAAACAACTAAAAAATGAAATGTTTGAGTTTTTAACTAAATTTATTTATCATGTAATTCGATTTCATTAAAAACTTTATATTGTTTAGTTTACAACACACTGTTGGTCGTTGATCGCCAAATCGCGTACTCCATTTACATTTCTAAATTGTTTTGTTCAGAACTGTTAATGCAAACGTCAAATACAAATGTTTAAAAAAAACATATGAAACAAAAATAACAAAAAAATAAAGAAATTAATTAAGTTTTTTTTTTCAATTTTAGTAAAAAAAAAGTCAAAGAATGACTTGACAATTGAGGCATTTTAGAAATAAAGGATAGAGAACCCTTTTCCTTGACGAAACCTTAACTCATTTTTAATTATTTGGCTTGTACATATACATACATATATATATATATATATATATATATAAATACACATGTATATGTGCATATGTATTCGTCTTTATTTATTTATTTTAGTGCTTTAAGGATTTAGAGCTTTAGCGATTTTTTAAATTTTTAGCCATAAACGGCAGAATAACTTAAAAGCTTCTTTCTTCTCTTCTTTCATAGTCACTTCGTTTCCAGCAAGCAAGAGTTCTAAATCTGAATTGCTCAGCTTTGCTATTAGACTTGAAGTTTTTGTCACATTTCACTTCCAATCGTTTTAGCTAAGTTTTTATAAAGACGTTGAAATCAACTTCCCCCTTCACCTCTCTTCGCACAGCTTGTTTGTCAGCGATATTTAAAGCAGCTTCCACGTATTTAGGATCAAGACCAGCAGTACTCATTTCGTTTTCTACTTTGAGGGGCTGCCGATTAACATTTTTTTTCGTCCTTTTTCTTTAAAGCTATAAGGCTTAGCCAACACGTTAGAGGACACCAGTCGTACGAACAAAAGAACGGCAACAGAACGCATTTTTATATCGTCTTTTCGAACGCTTTAACTTTTTAACGTTAAATCATTAATTGTAAAAAATTAAATTAAAAGACTATTAAAGTTCTAAATAAAAATGTGAATATTTATACAAAGTTTGGGGGAAAAGTGTTCAAAATATGTAGATGCTAATATACATACAATACAATTCAATATTGATACAAGTGTAAAGTTTTTAGTTTATTTAAAATTATGGTAAAAAAAAATTTGCGCGTGTTTCTAATATGAAACTGTTTTTTTTTCTTTTTGCAAATATTAAGATTAAAAAAAACGATTTTATTTAAAGTATAATTATTTACATTTATAAATGTTGACTTTACCGAAAAATATGCCGTCAAGTCGTCGCACAGTGGTTCAATACAAGGAGTTATTGCTTCTAAATAAAAACTGCAAAGAGTATTATTTTGACAAAACTTGACCAAAGATTTTAAAATATCCTGCATTCGGAAAACTAAACTAGAATTGTAACTCTCTTTAGAACAATGTTAAACATTGCCGTTCTACCATTTGGAAATAAAATTTGTACTAAGGACTCGCTAGGATGTCATAGATCCTTTTCCCTAAAAGTGGTAAAATGCTTTCAACGAGAGTTTTTTTGATTCACAGCAAACAGAAAAAAAAACAGTAAAATTTATTTTGGTGTTCGATATTGCTGTCATACAACTTGTCTGCTCTTTAGATTCAAAACTAACATTTTCTTTTATTGTATAGTTTTTTATCTCTCCCACATTAGTTTAAAGTATTTGTTAAAAAGCAGTAAGGGACCTAATACTAGCAACAAATAGGGCAAGAAACCTTTGTTGTTCTTTTAACAGTGTTATTTTATTATATTAAGGTTTGTTCAAAGAGAGTGAATTCTATGACACCCCTAATTCCCAACTAGCAAAGGGGTCATAGGGAACAAAAGTTTTTTATTCATATATGTACATATGTTTTTAGTCCCTTTTCCGATAAAGTAGAATATAATTTATAAAAGTGAAAATAAAAACCAATTAGTTTTTATTTCCTATTCTATTTAAATACATGAAATTAAGTAATTAAGTTTACGATTGTTCGAATCAATCAGTTAATCAATGGTTATTTGCGTGATTACCGTTTTTTAATTAAGCAGATAAATTGCATCCTTCTGAGGAAAGCAGTGATATTATTTGAGAAAATGGCTGTCGTTTGTTAATAATATACTTTTTACAGTGTCGTTTTATACTTTTAATCTGAAATTGAGTCTATTAATATAAAATTCAGGCTGTACCATTCGGCACATTTGGCTGCATTCATTGTGAGAAAAAAATTGATGCAAACAAGTGAGATAGATCTTATAAGATTTTAAACTACGTAGGGAGACTTTGTTTGGGATATTAGATCATTTTCATATGACCTTCGGAGAGAATATTATCAACATACATTTTATTTCGTTTGCTAAAACAAAGACCGAATCGAATTAATTTCTCAAATAAATTTCTTTGAAAGGCTTTTTTATTTAGGTGTACTGAGATCCGACGATCAATTTTTTATGTAAATCTCCACTCACCAAATATGAATTAATATTTTCTCCAATTTATAAAATCAGTTTATTTAAGTCAATCAATCAGTATTGTAAATATTAACTGGTCATAAGGTTAAACGGTTTTTATTGGAGTTGCTGATGAAGTTTATAAACGTAAATGTCTTTTTTTTTTTGTAATTGCTGTTGATTTTCATACAATAATTATTTTTTTTTCGCAATTGGTGGCCTAATTGAACCTGCAATTTTTTTTAACACGAAGTAACGTTAATGAAAGAAAATTATTTTCCACACACGCGACATTGTAGTTATTTTAACGAAACATTCCTTCCTACACAAAACCTCATTGGGAAAAAAACAAATTACCAAACTGCTGACATTTAAAATAAACAGAACTATTAAATGGCCTCTTGGTACCCCTTATACGAAGTCGATTAAAATTTTCAAAAGTTAAATGTAGTGATATCTTACATTAAAGCTGACTGTGTAATTTTTGTTTTGTTGTTTTAAAAAATTGAAAATTGTTTAGTTTTGTTGTTTCAAGACGACAAACAATTTTCAATAGACATATTTTGCTAAACTCTTGAAAATCTAAGAACACTTTTGCAAAACAAACAACGGCCTATTTATTTAGGATGCTTGTTAAAATCCCTAAATATTTCTCTCTCACCCTCTCTTTAATAGTTTTGGTTTAATGGTTTACCATAAGAAAATCAGTTAATTTTGTATAAGCGAGTGTTTCAATGTGTGTATGTGTTTGTTACAAACATTAATAACAAACATATCTTAACAACTAGAAAAGCAACACTGTGTACAATGTGGCATAAAATGTCGTCTAACGGATATTTTTCTGAGACTAATTATTTTGTTTTTGTATTCAAAACATTGCTTTTGTACTTTCGAGTGTAATTGTGTAATTTTCTTAACAGCAACAACTAATGGTGACGCGCCATTATTACAACCCACAACGACGTGCATACATACATATGTACATATGTAATAGGACATGTTAACATACACACAAACCAACAAAAATGATTAAATTTAAATAAAAATATGAGTTGTGTGTGAAAGTGCACACAATGGCGTAGCGAATAAAGCAAATATGAACATGTGTGAGTATGTCTGAAAGTATGCTTTCTTTTTTGTACAATTATCACGCACGAACATGAATATTAGGTGAGGGCAGCAGCAATTTTAACGTTTATTTTGTTTTGAGATTTTATTTTTTCTTTTTAAAATAAAAACTTGGAGTTATAAAATTCTGTCATAAATTCCTTGATACATATGTATGTATGTCTTTTAAAGAAGTTTTTAATATTATATATGTACATATGTATATAAATATAATTTTATTTATACCAAAAAATTCTATTTCATTTAATTATTTTTTAAACAATTTTTTTAAATTTTTTAAAATTTATAAAAACTTTTAAAGAATTTATTTTTTTCCTCAACGAATGTTTGAACACAAATGTTTATACATACTTGTGCATACAGCAACACGAAAAGAAATGGCCATTTATTCGGTTGGGAGAACAAGGAGGGCAAAATGGAAAACACATTAAATATTTTCATAATATGCAAAACGGATGTTAAAGTAAATTTGCGTTACTGAAATACAAAGTTGTTGTCGTTGGATTTGTTGCTTTCTTTATAACCGTTTTAAGCAGAGTTCGAGAAAAACAGTGGCACGGTAAAGTGTACATAGCACCTTTACTAAACAGTTCAAAAGGGTTGTGAGAATGGAAAACCGTACTTTGTGGATTTAATTAATTAGTGGCAAAGGTTTTATTGTACTCTTTGGTGTATTTTTTTGGGTGAACTTAAGTGTAATTTTGAGTGTACTTTGTTGACCTTTAGGGAACTTATGATTATGACTAAAATTCGATTTACGTTAAAAAAAAACAAATCATTACGAGTGCACCAACATCGTAGTGTATCATACTTTGATAAGTGATATATGTTTGTATTTGTGTACAGATCGGCAGTATCAAAAGCTAGTTGTTTTCTTTTAATTATGAATTTTGCCTGTCAAACAACACACATAAAAACTAATTCTCTCTCTCTCTCTCTCATTCTTGTTTAGCATCACGCTTAGTGCGTTGCTCCATAGTACTGGGACTTTCTCGAACTCTGACTTGAAATATTGTAGTGAAATATTTCAGTTGTTCGCATTGTTAGTGTAATATCACACTGCTGTCGTTGCTGTCTTTTGTTTGCAGCGAGACACCCATGAATAGTATTTTTTGTTATAAACTTGTGGCAATTCATTTACTGTTTCTGGGGTTTGTCATTGTTGTTTTAATTTAATTTTTTTTTTAATTTTGTATGTATTAGTTGTTGGCTTTATGAACATGTCCTGGCAATCCAACGCTAAAAATGAGAACAAAGAAAAATGTTTTTCTTTTCTTTTTGTTTTTAACGAACCTTGTAAAGTTGTAAAATGCATACATAGTTGTATTTAGAACGTTAAATTTCACGATTTTCTAGTTGTGAATTTTTCTTTTTTTAATTTTGCAGCTTTTGTGTTTTACTAAATAAAAAATTTTCAATTTATTTTATTCAATGTAATATGAATTTTTCTTATTGAAATATCGCTAAAGAGGCAAACAAAGTTAAAAAACCACAATTTTTATAAAATTTTTAAAAATTGATTTCGTTGCAGTTATTTAGAAGTGGGAATAGGAATCTTGATGCAGCTTAAAACAGAAATAGCTTTTAGTGTCGAACTTATACTCATACAAAAAAAATTGCAAATATGCAAGTTGCACTCAATTTCACAATTCTATAGTTATCTCGTGAAACTTTGTCGCAAATATGGCTTTATGATACCATAAAAAAAGCAATCACTTTTACCGCCCATCTTTCATTTAGCATTAAACATATATTTATTGTGAATTTATGAGGTTAGGATAAAAAGCCCTCCTGCAAAAAAATATAAATTTCTGCAAATTTCTTAAATACAAATTTTTAAACTAATTTTAGCAATTTAACTACAACAAAAGTCATTAATATTATCTTACATTTTATATTTGCCCAGTTCGTCGTACAAGAAATGTGCACACGAAAACCATTAATATAAATTAGGGTCATTTAACCGAACAAATCTTATCTTCTATAATAAAAACTCACAGACCACTTTAAACAATTATTTAAT
The DNA here is from genome assembly GCA_003055125.1 of Paykullia maculata. Classification (NCBI taxonomy): domain Eukaryota; kingdom Metazoa; phylum Arthropoda; class Insecta; order Diptera; family Rhinophoridae; genus Paykullia; species Paykullia maculata. The sequence goes on from NDXZ01020622.1 coordinate 18,241, forward strand.
TCAACACCTGAAAAAAAACTGGCAAAGATTTCGAGAAGAATTCAATTGTTAAAAAAAAATCTCAGCAAAGTGTTTATCATAATTAGACACATAGGAATTAACATTAACAGTTAAAAGAAAAAATTCATAAACAACAATGAAACAAAGGTTAAACGCAACATAAATAATAGAAGAGTAAATTTTGCATGACAACATGAAAGCAATAAGAGAAATTGCTGCCATTAACAAATACAAAGCAAACAGGATTGAAAATAAAGGGCACTAAAATCTTAAATTAAAGATAATTAAAACAAATAAGAGCGCCATATTTGGCTGTGCCAAATCTTATATACCCTTCACTGCGTGTATTTACGTAAAAAAAAAAAATTGTTTGCCTATATCTCGAAATTTTTTTTTTGTTTATACCTCAAAAAAAAGTTTTTTTTTAAATTTCTCGCAAGGCATGTCTTACACACAAAAAAAACATTTTTTTTTGCTTATATCTCGTTAATTGTCGGATTTTGGTGATTTGATGGATGATCAATAGCAACCATCTCGGGAAAATTTCTGATCGTTTGATACCAATACCGTGTCCGTACGACATCGGGGGGCTGA
>NDXZ01020638.1:0-13427 GCA_003055125.1 Paykullia maculata
AAAATTGTGTCGCTCAATCTATTTCCGCGGTTAAGGCACGATATGAATTACTTAAAATATTAAAAATATAAAAAATATCGATTTTGTAGTGGTGTGTTTCGCCTTTTAAAATTTTTTTTTTTAATTTCTTCCTCTGCCGTGATTCGAACAGGGGTACTTCAGTTTAAAAGTTCGACGCTCTAACCACGACACCATGCCACCGACTAAAATATAAATAGCAATATCAGTTTTGAATATTTTAAAACTTTAATGGTAAAAAAGCAATATTTTTAATAAGAGCTCAATTCAAATAAGACAGTTAATTGAATGAATTAATTATTTAATTGGAAAAATATATAAAATTGTTGATTAAATAATAAATTGAATGAATAAAAACCATAATTAAAGTTAATTCTGAATTCTAACAACGCCATAATAAGAAAAAGTGCCGATATTTTTTTCTGTGCAGATTTCTTCTAATAATACACCTATATTTGATATCAGAAAGTTTTAAGCCTGATATCTATTGATTTCGGTTACATTTTGGTTCATAATTTCTTAAAGTCCACAAACAAATGACCTGCCGAAATTAAATTTTTACATTCTTAATAAATTTATGAATACTCCAATTCAAACTAAATGTTAATATAAAAACAAGTTTTATATTAACAATCGGTCTATTATTGGCACTAACTCCTATACAAGGCATTGCCAAAAAATAATTTAAGCTCACATAAGCTTGTTAAAATATTAATATCGAAACAAACTTTATTTTAAAAAGGTTAAATAGGAATAAAATCTTAAATCTTAAACCTCGTAATAATACAAATATATAAAACTTATTTGTGGCAATCACTAAAACCCTTATTAATCTGTTGAAAATGTATTAAAACAGTATCTTTCCCTATGTCTACACGTAGCAATTTTTATTGCTGATCATAGCAAAATAATGTCAGCAGAATAATGACACAACGATTCATGATTGCTTTAGGTGGAGAAAACGTAAAATTGCTTCGTCACACATACAAAATTTTTAACGTGCGCAGATGTATGAATTTTTTTTTATTTTTATGTTTTTAAAATAATTAAACTATAAATACTACATCGTAACATTTCTTTATATTCATAGGAATTTTTTCCCATGCTTTTTTCTTTAATCTAATAATGGATGCCGCTGATAATAAATAATCTTTTTAATGTATCATCAATCACCATTCCATTTTCTTTGTGTGTTTTGTAAATACACCTGATTTTACAGCTTATTGCTAGCAATAATTGCTCAAGCAATCAGCAGAGCAACCATTGCGCAATGAGTTGCCACATATCGAAATTTGCGGTCTACACGTTACAATTTTTATGGACGTAATCAATTTTGACGTTTGCGGCAATAAATATTTCTACGTGGAGACCCGGGGTTGGGTCGAAATAGCAAATAAAATTTAGCACAAATAATTTAATATTTTAAAGGTTATGGTTTAGAGATTGACCGACTATAAATTTCTCACCACCTCACACATATACAAGTGTCAAAATTATGTTATCTTTAATGTTGAACACTATTCTTTGTACAAACATTTTTATTGCGGAATATATGTATATGTCGCAATATGTAGTTTAAGACCAGTTTTGTTGATTTTAATTTAACATTTAGATATAAGGGAATTAACAAAAAGTTTTGAAGAATAAACTTAGTTCAGTTTTAACAAATTTTTTTAACTTAAAAAAAATGTATAAAAAAAGTAGGGCAGAAATCTTTTCTTAATCTCTTTTCTTTATAGAAAGTGATTAATAGAATTTCTACGAATTTCTTCTTCTATCTTATTTTATTTTTAATCTTATCCATTTAAAATTAAATTATTTTTAGAAGCAAATTTATTCTCCTAAAATGCTTTGAGTATATTAAATTGTATATACAGGTGACCCCCGATTTACGAAGGCTCGCTATACGAAATTTCGAGATTACGAACATCATTAATAAATTATAATAAATAATGAAATTATTATATTAATTTAAAACAAAATATTTTTTTTAATGTTATATTTCCTTTTTTTATAAATATCTAATGTATTTTTTTATCGAATAAATTTCTTTTCTAATTTTGGTTTAAATGTTTCTAAAAGTAGGGTTTCGCATAACGAACGTTTTGAGTACACATCTATTGTATATGTATTTTTAATACAAACTTATACTAATAAGGATCTCTTTTTACGAATATTTTTTATCCCTTGAACGTATCTATTTATGTTCAGTAGAATACCATACTAATATTGAGCTCGCTATACGAATATTCGATCGTGAACTGTTCCATTGTGCATATTTTGTGGATTATGTTTCAATTACATTGTTTTGTTTTTAACGTATGTACTTTTAACAAAGCAATAACAATGTCATTCCTAAAGCCACTATTGGATATTAAGTGTGTCAGGTTTCCTCGGTGTCTTCGGTGAACAAATATTTCTAATATTAAACTCTCCTAGATGTATCTTTTCTTCTAACACTCGACCACTATTCGTTTTTGTTAGTTTACACTTAATATAATCAATTATGCGCAGCTCAAACAGGTATTTGTACATACTTGTGAAATACCAATATTTTACCTATGAACTTTTTATTAAATAACCAAAAATTTTTTAAATTTTTGCAAACAAGCAAACGCAGAGCCTACATTATTATAATAATAAAAGTCAGGGGCCGCAACAATTATAGGTTTATTAAAAAATATTTATTTATTATATTATTTTTTATTATTTGTTATAAGTATTATGGGTTATTTTTCATTCATTTGACATATAAGAGATTTATGCACGGATTCTGAAGTTGTGCTCGATTTTGAATCGGATAATATTTTGCTTCAGCATAAGTTTTGCATATTCCTGCTGTAAAACTAGTGTTAATTAGAATTATTACCAGAGTCGATTTTATTTGTTAAAAATTAAAAAAAAAAATCAAAACAACCAATAAAGAATCAGGTATGGGTCATGGACCCATATTTCAAAAAAATATAAAAAATAAATATTTTAAAAGTTTCATTCTAACTGATATACATATGCTCTATTTAAGAAGATTTCAAATATTCAAATAATTTCTAGTTTTAGGTAAGGATTAAAAGCATGGGTTCTGTTTTTAAAGTTTTTTGTCAAAGATATATAAAAAAATAACAAAGAAATTGTACTAGCAGAAACAATAATTTTGATAACGTTAATTGAAATTACGAGAATTGAGATAACGAGTTATTACTGTTGAAAAAGAAACATTATTTGTGTTTCCTGAATTAATTTGGCGAAATTTTTTGTTCTCTCAAAAACAAAGGTGTTTTCTTGCAGATTAATGCTGGTGGACGGACCTACAACAGAAATCTAAGCTGTTGTGACATTTATGTTTGTGTCTATAATTTGAAATACTTTTGTCTATTTTCTTTGCACCCTGCCAAAAAGTAAAACTTAAAATTTTATTTCAGATAGAAATTGATAGCAGGGCATTTGTAAATAAAGTTTGAAAACGTTTAAATGGAACCAACCAAACCAACAAGTGATGGTGAGCAAATGACGTCAGTAGAAAAATTAAAAAATAAATAAACAAAAATAAGTATAAAATCCAACAGAGAACAAATAAGAGAGAATGGGAGAATAAGAGATAAGCCCCTTACTATTGTTTATATGAATGGAGTATAAAACAAACTTGCTAAAACAAGATGATTTGTTGTGTTTAATCACAAATAAATAAATAAAGAAACAAGTGAGTCACAATAAAAAGGGCATTAAGCATTTATGTATGTGTTCTTATAGAAAAACAGCCGAAACAGATATAGGGGGAAACACTATTAGACAACGCGAGAAGCAAAAGCAACTCTCACACACATGTATACACATATAAAAAAGCACATACGAAATGAGCATAAGAAAATAATAATAATTTAAATGATGGAAAATGAGAAACAAATAAAGAGGCAACCGAAGTATTATACATATTAAGACAACTAGTTATACGTGCCCACTAAAATCTACGGAAAATTTCTGAAATTTTTGGCTCTTTAATAGGTTTTGCTAGTTGATCTCGGGTATAAGATTTTTGTATCTGCATTTGGGCTTATGTATGTATGTGTTTTTACCGCCTTCTTTTGCTTGTTGTCTTTGATTGCGTTTTTGTTTTGTTTTACTGTATAAAATGTATGGCAAAATTGTCGGGGTACAACTAATACTGACACTACTTATACATACATACATACATACATACATCATTAAAATTGTTGAGGTGGGTTAGGAAACTGTTACGCAGCTGAGTAAAAAAGTTTTTTGTTTAACAAACACAGACCAATTTAACGATCACAAACACTTAAATCTAAGATTGTCTGAATAATATGTTTAGCTTTATAAAAATAGAGAAAATAGACAATAAAAATGCATCTAAACACTTTTCATTTCAGCGGAAATTCTTAATTCGCTTTAAATAAATTATAAAAGAAAAATACATTTTTAAAAGTAGTAACCGCATAGCTGACAGCAATGATTAATAAATACCCTACGTTAAAATCTAAATCTAGCTTTTGTAAAAGCTTTTTAACTTACTATAAGTCTTTTTCTGGATTTATTTAAACCCTATTATTAAAAATCTCGGTTGTCATTAAATGTTTCCAGTTTTGTTTATGTAACAAACTTTTCAATTTCTTTTAGATAGGTTTAGGTTTTACGATACGATATGATTTTTTATAAATAATTATAATTTAAGTTCTAAAAAGGGGTCATTTATGTTACAAACCGGTTGTACTGGCAAGGATTTCGTCTAGCTCGTGTATTTAATTTTTTTATTAACGGGGGGGTTCGAGCCATTCCCACCAGACGCGTATCCTAACACAACAAAATTAAAAAACGACTTAAAGAAAACAATTTTCTTTGGATTTTAAAAATATGACGGTAGATATGAACTTTTACCAAATCTAATTGAACTCTTTGTGTAAACCTGTAATGGTTTTTATTAAAATAAAAAATAAAAACAGATTCTCGTTATAAAAATTATTTTCCACCCTTCATGATATCTTGATATGTTCTCTAAAATATATTGGCCCCTAATTATAGTCATCAATAAAGTTTAAAAGGTTTTGTTAAAAGTATGCTTTTAGCGTACCCTAAACAAGTTAAGATATACTAATAACGCAAAAGTTTGCTTTAAATTTAAAAGTAGATGAAGCTGTTTTTAACTGACTTAACAATACAAAATCAGCAGAAATAAAAATGATTACATTGGAAAATACAATAATTGATTTGTTTTTTTCACAATAAAAATAAAAATACTTTTGGAAAGTTTACATTTTTTAGTTCATTTTTTAAATTTTTTTTATGATACACAAATACTGAGTTCAGTTAAGATTTTTTTAGAGTTTGTATGAAAACATTTGCAATATGTATTTGATGTTTCACGCATTTAAAGCTGGTTTAATGTAAAACCAAATTTTTTCGACTATAGACAATAGCAATTATGTTTATTTATATTACATATATTATATTATATTTATTTATTTAGACGTTTTTAATTTTAAGTCGTATGAAAAAAGAACCGACTTTATTGTGTTCCTGTTAATACGGGCTATTCGATATATATTTTACAACAAACTATACTGCATTTTTTTCTCTATGTTTTGATGGAGTGGAGGAAATTAAATAAAGTTAAAAATCAGTTTTTTCAAAACAACAACCAAAGTCTTTAAAAAGAAAAATAAAAAATGCAGTCAATTAAAAAAATAATCAACCTAATCTTTAAAAGTGCTACATTGTTATATGTACATATGTATGTATGTATATTAAAATGTATATAATATGTAATGTGTACTTAAGCTTTTTAGTCTTCCTGGGCATGTCTTACTTTTTAAATTAAATTTTTTATTTTCTGAGCCACCATTTGACTATTTTGTTAAAGGTTTTTTCTCTTTTCATTGTTTTTTACAATTCAAATAAATACACGATCCGCTGCAAAGCAATTTTCATATTAAAAAATGTTTGTTTTGATGACTACAACTATCGCAAAATAAATTAGGTAATCACGATGCGTCCGGTTGGCGTTTGCTTTTTTTCTTATTAACCAAAATTTAATAAATAAAGAGCCTATGCGGTAATTATAATGTAAATCTTAGCCCAAAATTCGTTTTTCTAATGGCCCTTGCCTCCAGTAACATTCAAAGATAAACAATCTAATATAGATCTACCAGAATCTATGGCAGGAATATGTTGCAAAAGATCATGCGCAATTAAAAAACCGTACCAACAATTATTAATCGATATCTAATTTGCACTTGAAAGTTTTCGCAAAGAAGGACGGCAAAATTAAAAATCTGATTGATGAAATTTTATAGGAATTGTTTGTTGTTGTTTAAGTTTTTGTAATAGGTATTTTAGCAAAATACCGGAAATTGTAAAACTCAAAATGATTAAAAAATACATGTGTGCTACAACTGCTGCTCCCATACCATGGCAGTAGCAACAACAATAACAAAAATAAAAGCTGCTGCTTCTACTTATAATGCATCAGATTCTGCTGTTGAATGAGAATGTTGATGGCCTAAATTATGGCATCACATGACATACATACATATAATGTTTGCATTTACACACAAACACACACACACACATACTCAAACTCAAACAAACTCTGACACAACACATTACCATTAACATATGCACGTATGTACATGTATGCAACTGAATTTGTATTAACATGGCACATGTCATGCAATGCCTTCCTTCCGCATTGACCCAGATTTGAAAGAAAAACATTTTTCGTTGCTTTTATGCATAACTATTTGTTTTTGTTGTTTTATAGTTCAGGTCGGTCATTGTATATATGTATGTATGTACATATGTATATTCATATATGTATATGTTGCTATAAGGGTTGCGTGCAGGTAAACTTATAAATACTTATGTTGCAGTAGCACACCAGCAAATGAATGAATAAATTAAAAAAAAAAATGTCAACTTAAAGGCATGTTAACAAATTTAATCTAATGATGATGACGATATGGATTTCTATTTGATTGATGCAACTCAAGTTATATTTCGGTTAAGTAATAAAATGCAACATACGTAACGTATGACAGATCAGAGCCCATTAGAAAAAAGGACAAATAAAAAATTATATATTTTTTTTAAACTTAGAAATGACCGATTGCTTTGCCAGTTAGTTATTATATCACTTTAACTATAGTTTAACTAAATGCTGTTACAAGAAAATTACACTTTAGATAACAAAATTTAATATAAGAAATTATGACCTTGATTTGTCTTTTCTTTAAAAGTAAATTTTTAGAAAGAGTTGTAAATTATAAAATATCTAAGAAAATTAGAGTTATATGTAAACTCTAATTTTCTAGATATAAGAAAACAAATATTTTTTTATAAAATTAAAAAAAAGAACAAAAAAGGACTTTAACTAATATTTAATTTTAGTAATTTTCCAAAGAAAAAATTGTTTAAGCAAACGATGTTTTTAGATGTGATAATCTCTCTAATTTTCTTCCTGATAAGAAAGTTTTTTAAAGAAAAAAAAAATAAAATCAGAAATTTTATAAAAAATCGAAAAACTTTTAAGATTTTTTCTGTTTCTTGGTTTTGTATATTATTTTTTTTTTACTTACAATATCTTTTCATTAAAGATTTTTTATAGGCCGCTTTACGTTCCTCCGGCTTTAATCGTCTGCTGGCTTCATGATGATGGTGAGGATGGTCGTTAATGCCCGAGCCCGAATCATCCGATTCTGTGCCGGAATAGGTGCGTGAACGATTTCTGGCAAGTTTTGTGGGTAAAGATAGATCCAAAGGGACCTCATCATCAAAATCCTCATCGTCACTGTGATAATGATCCGAGGGAATTTGCTCCTCCATATTTTTGTGGGAAAGCTTTGATGAGGAACGTTCCTGAAAATGGGAATCCTCTTTCTCCCGACTGGTAATGACAGAACGTCTATTTTGTTGTTCCATTTCGTTGCCATTGTTTTCCTTAAGGTGCAGACGTTGGGTCGGCTGTGATGATTCCCTTTGCTGGTGGTCATTAGGTGAGTTATGGCGAGAAGCGGGAGAATGTTGTCGAAGGTGATTATATAGAACGGTAAATTGTTGACGACAATCTTGACTGTTGGCTGTTGTCGTGGGTGAATGCTCGAGAGTCGGAGTCTTTTGGTTTAAGGAATTTGCTGATAAAGATGGGGTCGTAGCGGGGGTAGGATTAGAGGGTAAACTCGAAGTTTGCTCTTGACAATATTCACGGTCATGGTTCAAGCTAACTTCCAAGCCTTCGTCCTCCTCCTTTTGCCGTTCTTCCTCTTGTATGGCACTTGTCGTTTGACTAATGATTGCTGAAGTATGCTGTGAGTCCAAATCATCCTCCTCCTCCGACATCTGACTTTGTGTTTGAGACCAGTCCGGTATTTCGACTTTGCTCTGTATAGGTGAACAAGTAGACCGAATACTACTACTTTGTGTTGTATCTATGTTGCAAGAAAGCTTTTGAAGGTTTCGGTTTCTATCACCACCGGGTGATGATAACGGCGAAGATGCCGTAGTGATTTGTGATGATATCGAGGCTGCAGGTGATGCTAAAGGCGACTGTACATTGTTTGAGGGCGGCGAAGGAGATGGCGATTGAGTGGAAGGATTTACAAATGTATGAGCATTTGCTGCCACCAAATGTTGCACCATAATCATGTTGATTGTATTGCAAAAAAAAAAATTACTATTTTTAACCCAAATATTGATTTAGTTTTTTGTTTATAATTTAATCATGTTCACATGTTTTATTTTATTAAAGGAATACATTTTAGAAAACAAATTGTATTTATTTTATTATTGGTAACCTGAGAAAATTTTTTCTTAAAAAGTTGTCAATCTTGATACAAATTTAGTTAAATTTTATTAAATTATTAATTATTGAGGTAATTTTTAATTTGTACATTTAATTTAACGGACGATATAATTTTTGTTCCAAAATAAGGATTTTTTTTAAATTTCATTCACTTTAAATAGTTTTTAATGATTTTATAAAAATCTTCAAACGATTAAAACGTTTAACTTTTGTTTCTGGAATGACATTTAATTTTTTGCAATTTTTTTAACTTGGTTTGCAATGCAAAGTAGAACAAATGGATATTTATTAGATTTTTTTTTAAATCAATTTAAAGCACTGTTAATGTTGTTGTTGTTGTTTCCACTTTCATTAGATTAATTTTTTGAATTTTAATATTTTGTGTATATATAATATAAATATTATTTTTCAAATTTAATTAACAAATACACATACATACATATGTACATAACATATTTTATTTTTAATTAAAATATATAGAATATTTTTTCTTTTTGTTAGTTATTAGAAATAATTTGTTGCATGTAATAATTATTTTGTTGGTTGTTGGTTGTTTGTTGTTTTTCGCTACGAACGTTTCAACACAAACGTCGTTTATCTCTTACGGTATCAGCGAAACTGAAATTTGTAGTTTTTGAAATAAGTTGATTACGGTTGAAGTGGCTGCGACTCGATATAATTTTTTTTTTGTTTCTTTAGCTTTTTGTGTTGTGTGTTTGTTTTTGCTTTTTGATATATATTTTTTGTTGCTGTTTTGTATGTTGTTTGGCAGTGGGTACATTATAAGCATGCGCTGCCGTTGTTGTTAGTGTTATTATTGCTATCGCCGTTTGCTGTTGCTGCTGCCGTTGGTGTTGCTGATGGTGCTGAAACTTTAGCTGGCTTATTGGCTGACTAACTAACTGATAGACTGGTGGTTTGGTTGGTAGGTGATTGCTGGCTGAACTTATTGTTAATCTTTGTTTGATGTTGGAGCGGATAATTTTTCCTGTCTCAAGCAGCTTAAATTAGTTTTAGTTTATTTCAAAGGGCGATGAGAATGTTGGTTGTTGTTCTTACCCGAATATACATATATATGTACATACATACATATGTATATTTTTTGGTGACTTTGCTACTTTTTTCTAACATCAACAACATAAACCTTTACGTGCATTCCAATTGCAAGTTTTCATTAAACTCATGTGATTTGCCGTGAAATTTTGTTAAGCAAACTGCCGTTTTTGTGGAAGTGATGACGACTGTTTGGCTGCAAACACACAACAAACACGAAAGAAGGCGAAAAATACAAATATTTACAGCTCACAACAAATGTAAAAGTAGAAACAAAAAACATAAAAAAAACATTTAGCAACAACACCAGCCATTCATCCATCTATTTAGCAATCATAGCGTAAAAATAATGTTGTTTGCTTGCTTCTCATTAATGAACACCAATACCAACCTTATATGCAATACGAAAAGAGAGAACAAGATAACACACAGATACTATTACTCAAAACACACTACCAAACTAGCAGCCACCGCATACACGTACATTTTACTCTTTTGGTTTAAGTGCTCCCCACTCTCATACTGATCACCCAACTACATTTTTTTTTAAATATTTACACTTTAAAAAATTTTCTTGTAAATTTACTCCGCTAATAGAAGTTGCTTTTCTCCTACTACTTGTTAAATTGAAGTACAAATAAAATTTTATTATTTACAAACATTGTACACTTATAAAAAGATTTTTACAACAAACCGGTACCCAGCAAGAACTTTACTTGTATATAAGTAGTAAGTTAGCAAGTAACATTGAATAATATCAAAAATTGGTTATTGTTTGGCTGTAATTACTTATTTTTTGATTACTTTTTTTTTATTTTATTTTGTTTGAGGTGCCTAAAAATTCAGGACCCAACCATACCAATATACTATAAAACAATTAAGAGCGCTATATTCGGCTATGCCGAATCTTATTTACCCTACACTACGTGTATCTATTGTGTATATTAGTACATTTTTTTCAAAACACACATACATATATAATAATTTTTGTGTGAACAAAAGTTTTTTTTTGCTTTCTTTTCCAATTGACATGTCTTACCTACAAATATAATTATTTTTGTGTAAAAAAACAATAAAAAAATATTTTTTTTTTGCTTTATCTCAAAAAAAATTTTTTGCTTAAAAATCGAAAATTTTTTTTCTTTTCAAACATAAAAATTTTTGAGTAAAAAAAAACAAACTTAAAAAAAACGAGGCCGGTTATTGACGGATCTTGACAGTTTTCAATACCGATTTTTTCGAAAGCATTTCCAAAAGTTTGATACCACATACAACCCTGGGTGATCTATTGGAGCTACGTAAACTTGATTTCAACATACACACGGACAGACGGATAGACGGACATGGCTAAATCGACTTCCCTATCTATAAGGATCCTAAATATATATACTTTATATCGCAAATGAATATTGAAGAAATTACAAACGGAATGACAAACCTATATACATATACCCTTACCACAGTGTGAAGGGTATAAAAAAACACAAATAACTAGGGATCAACCAACAACTTAAAAGTTGAATTATGACTGTTTTTTTATACTGTTGAGATAGTAAAATAAATGTAGTTTTTATGGCTTATTGTTGACTAAAAAAAGAAATTTCGGTATTTAATATTTTAAAATTTATATGCTAAAAAGTTTCTAAAAAAAATATTAAATTAATTTAAAAATTAATGAAATTGTAGTCTGAAAAAACCATTTGGCAAAAAAAGATGCTTTTCAATACAGTTCATATTTTTAGATGTTTACATGTGTAAGAAAAATTGAACAAATTATCCCAGAATCCGGAAAGATATGTTCAAAAAACCTATGTATACAAAAATTGATATTAAAAAAAAAATAAAGTAAACCCAAGATTTTAATTGCCTTTCGCATATATTTTTGCATAGTAGATTTGACACAGTCGAATATAGCGCTCTTACTTGGTTTTATTCAAGTAACCTAACAAAGAATTTTGCATTTTATTTAGATCACCTCTGAGAAAAATTCATTATTAAATTATTTTTTTAAAGGATAATACCCAAGCAACACAGTCTGACTATTTCACGACTTGAATGGTCGGATTTGTTAAGAATCTTTTCTAATTTAATTTCTAGATTTTTAATACATTTACCGACCACGCTACAACCACGTAGCGATGTCGTACAATGACTCGTTGCTTTTAATCAACTTGCAACGTCGTAGTGCGTCATTTGTGGTCGCCGAACGACCATCATCTTTCTAACGAATTATAAGCAGCATACTTTTAAGCGTTATTATTAAGCAAGTCTTATAATGTACATACTTGATCGTATATTTTCCAAAAAAAAGCGACTATTATTCGTTTTTGGTTATAATGTGTTCGGTTTATGATACTTGAAACACACCCTCAAGCCGCCATATTTTAGAAAAAAAATGTTTGCAATGATAAAAAATTAATAAAAATAAAAAAAATTATTTATATGCATTTTAAGACGCCAGAATTAAAGGGGATGGTGTATTTTCACTTAGTTTTGCATAAATATTATTGAAATAATAATTTTAAGGAAAATAATAGTCTCTGAAAAAAAAATTTTAAAGTAACTAATAAAATATTTTCCTAAAAATATAAAGATTTTAATGGCGCGTTGTATTTTTTCGAAGTAGAACATAAACTTTTATCGGTAAAATTTTAAGCGTTGCCGTTAAACAATTTGTAGCGCTGCATAATTCACATTAAAAAAATTAATCCGACCAACTTTAAAGTAATATTAGTCGCATATTTTATTATTTATTTATTTATATTTATTCATATTTTTACCTTAAAAGAAGTTTAATAAATCCTTTTTTATATTGAAGAATTAATAAAACATTAAACACATTAATCGGATTGAATATTTTTAAATTTATTCAAAGGCAAACCCAAAAATATCTTGATACATAAATAAATGGACATACTTCACTTTTAAATATAAAAGCGCATACATATAAAACTTAATCTCAAGATTAATTTTTTTCCTATTATGCTAGCTTTTTGAAAAAATAAGCATTAAATGTATGCGTAAAAGTCCCTAGCCCATATTCCAGAAGAAGTTATTAAAATGCTCCAGCAGTAATCAACCATCATATTTATGTATATTTAAGTTACTCTGATTAATATCGCTCTGCTATAGTACGAATCTTCTGTCACAACGAAAAAAGATATAAACTACATGTTTGATTATTTTATTTATTCAAGTTGTACCAATCAGATTATTATATAGACGGATTAGGTCATAAATTTTAAATTTTGACAAGTGATAAAAAATACAAAGGGCGCACCGCATTCTTTTTATTTTAGAGAATACTTTCGTCCATTTGATTTTAATATTGGTATAAAAAATACATATTTTTATTTAAAAGAAATATTTTAAATCCTTTAAATTTTTAAGGTCCTATGAAATTGACAAAAATCGAAGAATAAAAAAGTGAATATTTTAATTTTTTATATTCCAAAAATGTTGATAGGCGGTGTTATAAATATTAAGTAGCTTCTTTCCTTATAATTTAAACAAGAAAAACAATATCTGAGTTATGTTTTACAAAAAA
>NDXZ01020644.1:0-10007 GCA_003055125.1 Paykullia maculata
GTTTCCCATATGATATTAGCCGAGTGGAATGCATTTTGGAAACCAGTTCCAATTTATCGTCAGCACTCTTTTTCTCATAAATTCATAATAAATAAGTTCAATAAATAATTAAAAAATATGACAATTACATAATTTGATCATCTTATTTCAAATACTTTCTAGCGAACAAATAAATAAATAACCAAGTTACAATTAAGCTTGGATCGGTGATGAAACGATGATTTAATGTAATTCATAGAGAAATTTTTTGAGGCTAGAATAACTAGTTGGCCTTGTCTTATATCATATTTCATGTTTTACTTAACAATAGTATGAAAATTTTAAACTACGCAATTTTCTTTTTATTCTTTGTTATTAAAAAAAAAACAATAACAAATTTTCTAGAGAAAAATTATATAAATTTGGTCACCCATAAATGACCCATAACAAATGTTCTTCGAAAAAAAATTTTTGAAATTATTTTTGCAGCCAGCAACATATAGAACACATAGCAACAATAGAAGGTCGAATTGCAAAAATACTTTTTTACAAAATTTTATAAGTTTTTCCCACTTTTAACGTTCACAAGTTGAAAGTGTAGTGTAGGCAAGTAGTTATCACATTTAATTTAATTGTTATTTATTTTTAACTCATACTCTATTATACTTGATTGGAAGTAAAATCAAACTTAATAATACATAGTACATATGTATACAAATTAAAAAATTTCTACTCACAAATTTATAAAACAACTATAAATTCACTCTGCGTTACTTTAGGCAATATCTATTAATTTTTCTTAATGGATGGTTTTTTAAGTTATTATTTCTTCTAATATTATTTAAATCAGTTGAAAAAGAAATTATATACATAAATTTTTTTCTTTAAATTTAAACTAATGACAGTTTTTATACAAAAGTATTTAAACGATTAGCAGTAACTAGATATTTAGATGACAAATCTTCCTTATGATATTTTACACACTTTTACACATTTCATTTGTCTTAGTTAACATAAAATTTCAAACATTTCGAACAGAAATTACTATAAATATTGTTTTTTTTTGTTAATATTTTTGTTTTGTTTTTTATTATATTTTAATTTCAGTTTGCTATTTTGTCAAAGTTAATATTTAGAATTAAGAAATAACTTGTGTTCAACTCACTTTGCCTAAATAAACACCTGTAAGTGACACCTGACACCTGTAGCTGAAAATACAAAATTTTAGATTTTCTTTTAAATTCTTTGTTTTTATTTTTATACACCAAAACACTGTATTCGTTTGAAAAGAACAGAACTGAATGAAGAATATCCTGTTTGTGGTATTGCTTTTTATATCATCATCAAAAAATTCTGTTTCATTGTATTGTTTGTCAGCGCATAGATATCTATGTACATATGTATGTATGTATAAACTAACATATGTGTGTGTTCGTTTATGTAAATGTATTCGTGTTAAATGTTTGTTATAAGTGCTATTGCTAGCTATAACAAGTCAAACTTTGCAGCAACACAAACACGCACACGCATTCATTTAAAGACACTTACCTTCGCACAACTATTGATGATTGTAACAAGTAACGAGCGCAAAAATAAAACAAACAAGCAACAACTTGCGATAGCAAAACCAAAACAAAAAGGTGTTGAATGGAAACTTGATGAATTGTGCGTTTAGTTAAACATTTTATGCGTCTGATGTAATCTAAAGGCTTCAATAAAAAAGTGTTATGTTGCAGCAACATGTTGCTAAAAATTACCAAAAAAAAAAATTATAATAAACAAACAAACATGCATATTGGATGTATTCATGTAATATGTATAAATTTGTTGAATTGTTTTAAATAATTATTAATGCATTTTATGTGGGCGCCGGTGACTTATTGTTATTAAGATAAATATTGAAAAAATGTTCCTCATACGCATGGTGTTGCACATCTAAAGATCATTTTGCAATAGAATTTAGTTTTTTATAATTTGGTAACCATGTACATAATTAAAAGAATTAAAGTAATTTGTTTTCAACATACTTAAATTTTAAAAAGAAATGTATATATATTTTTATTTTTTACTTATCCTTTAGTACTAAATTATTACAAGCGACAAAACATATTTGTGATTATATTTCTAATCGCAACAAAGAAAATATTTGCAATACAACGCGAAAATTTGCTTAAGATCCCTTTATGGCTTGATGCTGAAAAAACATCAGGGCTTAATAGGTATACCCTACAGCAATAAAAATGGTCAAATTGGTTAAATGTTAAAGTAAAAAATAAAATTGTTTCCCAAGCGATTAAAAAATAGAATAAAAAAACAAAATATGACAGTAAAATGCTGAAATATATTTAACTAAAAAAGAAACACGTAACTCTCCTTTTTTTCTTAAAAGAACTTAGAGACGTGCTCTTTTACTTATACAAATGTGTATGTAATCTTAGAATTATTTCTAGAAAATCTTTGTCTAATCGACCCGTTTGTTTTTTGTTCTTAAAACATATTTAATTTTGTCATTATTTTAATTTTTTAATGAAAATTGTGTTTTCAGAATACCTTTTGATAGCTTCTAAACCAAGTGGTATTTTATCATATCATAGTTTCATAAAAAATCAGCAAAATAGACCTATAAACATTTTAGATATTCGCAAAGAATCGTTACTGCCTCTGCTTTAACTTAAAAATTTTTTTTAGCACAATTTCAAATTTTTAAGCGCAGCAAATACAACGATTGTTGTTAAATGTTTATAAATGACCAAGCCAAAAACACAAGACAAAGAAACAAATGCCAATATTAAACAGCAAAAATTAAACAACATAAGTTTCAAAATTATTTTTTAAAAATTTTAAAAATATTTTGATTTAACCAGGAAAATTAGTAACAAAAACTTACTTTTCAAATTATTATTTATTCATTATCACAAAACAAAAAAAATTAACGGCCGTATCGATAACGAAAATTTAGCATGGAGTTGGCATAAGCGTCTTTTTTGTTGTATTTTTTATCCATTCTGCTAAACTCATGTTAACTTAAAATCAAACTCTTATTATTGGCAGCTAGAAATTCTTTATAAATAAACTCTTTGCCAACTCTCTGCTTGGCCTAATCGGCTTGCTAGTGAGCATATAGTTGTGTGCGATCTCTACGTAGATAGAGATTAGAGATACGGCCGTAAATTTCTTAAAAATTTAAAAAATTAACTTGAGCCAGAAGAAAACGAAAAATAATTGTTTTAAAACAAATAAAAAGTTCGTCCAAAACATTTAAAATTCTAATAAAAAACACATGGCACGGTTCAAAACATTCATATCATGACTGGTCAATATTCTAGAACTCTGGAGCAACTGGAACTTGCTTTTCATATTAATAATGTTGACGTAAGACAGAACCAAATTATCTTTTTTTCTCATTCTACATGGCACGGTGTATCAATGTATTGATAGTTTAATGGTTTACATTAAATTGATGAAGCATGTAAATTATTAGAAAAATTACGACTATGCAATATGCATACTGTGTTATCCAAAGGATAACCAAGCATAAATAATATGTGATAAATAAAAATAGAATAAGAAGAAAGATAAGATATGGTTAATTGTAAATTTGGTTCTGTCTCACCTTAACATTAATTATATGTTGCTATTTCTATAAAATTTTAGTTTAAATTTACATTCAATAACAGTAGTACCGATGAGAAAAAGAGTGCTGACGATGAAATCGTAGCTGGTTTCCAAAATGCATTCCACTTGGCTGAAATCATAAGGGAAACTGAGTTTTTAAATAAAAATAATAACATTCTCAACATATCACACTTTAAAAAATATATGAACCGTAGCTGGTTTCGAAAATGCATTCCACTCGGCTAGTGTCGGGAAACTTACTTTTTCACAATGTTTTTTCAATTATCTCGCATAAAAAATATTAATTTCTTAATTAATATGAACAAATTTATGAACTATAGCCTATCTATTAAAAATAGAAAATTACGTAAAAGTTAAAAGTTCAATTGAAAATAAAAAATATATTTTTTTATATTTGCACTTATAATTAATTTTTTTATTAATATTTAAAACATTTAAAAAAATCTATTTTCTTTTTTTTATTTACACTTATAATTAGTTTTTTTTTTAATTGCACAAAGCCTGCTATATTGAAATACAACCATTTGACTACAGTACATTGGACCATAATTTAACTAGTCCATTTAAACTATAATAGACTACGTAGTCTAATATTATCTGCTGGGTACCTACACGTGGTAAAGGGAATATCAGATTTGGCAGAGCCAAATATAGCGCCCTTACTTGTTCATTATTTATTTAGATGGTAATTTGTGTTTTTGCTTTTTTCCAGTTGTTAAACATAAATAATATTTTAAAAAATGTACTATTTTATACTCTCGTTTTTTGTTTTTATTGACATTTTGATCAATTTAAAAAAAAATCATAAATTTTTGTAATAAAATCCATAATTTTAATTGCAGTAAAGAAGCCAAGCAATCTTGACAGCAGGTATAATTTCGGTGTTATTAGCCGAATGTAATTAATGGAAATCAGATATTATTTTTCTTATTTTTAAGCTGTTTATTAATTGTTAATTTAGTTATGTATATCTATCATCGGGTTAATTCTGTTGTTCTTGTTGTGCATATATAAAACCCGATCATTGTCTCTGTAAAAGGTGGCTTATTGTTTATCATACACGTTTCTACCAACTAAACTATCGTCTATATGAGCATGTGTGTGCTTGTTAACACATAGCACGCGTGTTCTTAGAGAAATTGTTAAGGTGAATTCACTCATTGTGAAAGTAAATATAAATAAATAAATACAAATATAATAATATTTGAAATTTCCCAATTGACATGTCTTACCCACAAATATAATCATTTTTGTGTAAAAAAAAACATGTTAAAAAAAAATTTTTTTTCGAGATGAAGCTTAAAAATCGAAAAGTTTGTTCTTTTAAATTTTCTTTAAATACCACATGCAACCCTGGGTGACCTATCAGAGCTACGTAAACTTGATTTCAACATACACACGGACAGACGGACATTGTTAAATCGACTTGCCTATCTATAAGGATCCAGAATAAATATACTTTATGGGGTCGCAAATGATTATTGAAGAAATTACAAACGGAATGACAAACCTATATATGTATACCCTTACCACATGTGTGAAGGGTATAAAAAAGGTTGCCGGAAAAACACGCAAAGAAAAAACATGGCTGAGTATGATCACGAAACATGATCACAGAATGATTTAAAAAGTATGGTCACTGAAATCGTCTTCATGATTGTCACAAACATCAACACATAAACTTTTACTGTAATCATAGTTATGGTTCAGTCACACGCCCAAAATATTACACAACAATTATATGTTTGGGGCAATCGTATAGAGGCTTGCTGATCATAGGAGAAATATTCATAGAAAAATTAATTTGTTATCACATTCTTGTGACTAAACGCAACCATAATTTTCCTCTGTGATATACATAATTATGTGAGATGAAGGCGGATTTTAAAGCACTTATCAATTAAAAGAATAGTTGAAAACAAAATATTACTAATGGGAACCTGACATTTTTGAGATAATTATAATATACAAATAAAACAATATTTTGCATCATTACATAACATAAGCATTAAACAATAGTAGTTTGTAAAGAAACATTTGATTATTATGACTAAATTAATGTTTCGATGTAATCGAAACTATTTTGATATATTTTTATTTTGATATAACTAAATATTGTTTTATAGACTAAAACGCGGTTTTCGTTTTTCGATCATATCGCAACAATTTTTTTCTCTCTCATGGTGCACCATCATAATGTAGAGTGCACAAAGTATTTAATCAATATACCTTTTAAATGGGTGGTCATAAATGCGTATGTTATAATTAAATCATAGAATTTTTAAACAAGTTTAATTATATTTATAAAATACTCCCATACATTTGTTCATATGCTAAGAAACAATTAAAAACTCATAAAAATTGCACAGATACACTTTTGCTGCACTTGTTGATTGTTTTCTCTTTTTAATATTTTTTGCAAGAAAAGTTCTGACTTATTTGTAATAATTTTTACAGATAAAAACACACTTTGCCGCACCCACATCTACGACGGTATTATTAACTGAACTTTGATTTGCTTTTAAGTATTTTGATTTACTTGTTCAAGTAAGTGTGTTTGTGTATGTGTGTGTGTGTATTAAACGATACTAAGAGACAAGGCTTAAAGTATAAATACTTATTGTATATGTACTTATATGAATGTTTTTATTACAAACTTAAAAACACGATGTCGATGAACAGTGGGACATTGCGCCAGTTTTTTTTATAAATACATTTGTATAACAACAATTTTTTTGGAGAGAAATTTTATGTTATTGCGATTATGCTTTTAGCTTTAATATAAGGAATATACCCGATAATACTTTTAATAATCATAAATTCATTGAAAATATTGGTATCTAAATGAAATTGTGATAAAGCACAAATACTCAGCAAAAACTAGGTAATGCATTGCTCATACTCAATAACATAATTTTCAATGAGTATAACATACCATCTGCATTACTTAGAAGTAGTTTTCTAATAACAAGAATTTCATGCCGGTTTTGAGACCGACTTTAAAGGTTTTTTCTTCGTGTTTCTGTAAAACTCAACGTACAGAAGTAACAAACCTTAGTTTTATTCTTAGAAAACCCAATACATTATTAATAATGAGTTTTGTAATTCCATACAATCAAAAGCAAATAGTTTTATGATATTTTAAAAGTATTGACTCATAAAGTTTCTGAATTATAATCTAAAGGGGTATTTAAGTTGTTTATAGTAAGTAGTTACTTAATAATAGCACAAAATCCCTATTCGTAAGCGAGGGTGGTAATGACTTATTTAAGTCCCTATTTGTAAGGGGCGGGGTAAGTACTTGCCTCCAATGACATCACCGTGTCAAAGTAATGGGTTAAAATGCCAACAAGTAAGTAGTACAACTACTGTATTTCTATTATTTTAACTCGTTACAACGCAATGCAAGTTTTTTTATCTGAATGATTATCTAAAACAAAAGGTTGTTAAACGTTTTCTTTTACATATGTATGTACATGTAGTATGTAAAATATGAAATAACAAAAAAAAAAAAAATTCCACATCTCTCTGATGTCAAATTTGAATTTTAATTGATTTTACATATTTATTCCAAAATTTCTTTTCTTTTCAGCAATCAATTTAAATTGCGGTAATATCAAATATATGTATTTACAAAGAGTAACGGTAACGGCAAAAGCTGATTGCACTTCAGAAAGGTTTTTTGTATAAATTTTTATATATGTATAAAGTTTTAAAATTTTAAATAAAAAGAGAAAAGAGAGAATATATGAACTTTTGATAAAAGGAACGTATTAGCTGATGATCTGAAGATTAAATAAAGTCATATATGTAATTGTACAATGTCAAAGAAAGAAAAACGCAAAAAATTTTGTTTTAATATACATACATACTTATGTAATTTTCTATAGCAAATCCAAAGGATAATAAGAAAATGGCACGCTCTTATACTCTTTTGTAAAAAGGCTGATTGGCAAATCGTTTTATTATCACTGTTCGTTGATAACCAACGGCATGTGGGCATCACATTTATAAGTAAAAAATAAACAAGGTTTCGTTTATTACACAAACGCATATATTGTGCGTATGTACGTATGTATATTAGCTTTGCATTAAAAAGCACATATTTCCTAACAACTGCAATTTAATTAGTTGCGCTAAATGAAAAGTTGAAAAACAATAATAATAATATATTTTTTCCTTCTTTTATAATTGTCACAGGAAGGAAGGAAATTGAAAGTAATTTGTGGAAAAATCTATGAAGAGAAAAATTATACACTGTCAATATAAGGTCAAAATAATTGCAGATAATTTTAAAAGGTGGGATGAGTTTGAATTAATTTTGTGAAAAGAAAATGTAAAGGATATGGTTTAGTTTGAGTTAGGTTTTTAATGAAAATTAGATTTTTGTTTGCCATTGCGTATAAGTGTTAAGGAAATGTGTATGTTGCATTAAGTATACGCACCGATGTCATATTTAAACACTTTCCATATCCAAATACAGTTTGTATTTAGTTTGCAAAAATCAGTTCATTTATGTACATTTTTTTTTATTAGTTTTCAGTTAAACGCATTAAAAAACTATATCGTCATATCTCATATTTTATTATTTTGTATTGGAGGTGTCAACTATCGATTCTTAACCATCAAAAATACATCGATTCTTACCTATCAAAAATTAAAAAAACTTTCGATATATCGACGATACTTTCTTGATACTACCAAAATTTGTATATATAGACTTGCCGTTTTAACACTAAGTGCTAGATTTAGCACTTCTTTTTAAAAAACTTGCATTTTTATTTCTTTATCTTATGGCAATACTGGTTTCATAATTTTCAGAAGATTGATTTTTTGTTCAAATGTTAAAATGCCCAATAAAATATTTCGCTTAAACAAAACCAATCAGAATTTTATTTCTTAGTTTAATAAATAACAAAACTAATTTTTTTACGCGTATTCAGAGTTACAGATGCGATAAGATTTATTCTAGCTCCTACCTAGAGGGCCTATCTGACAGTGGTCAAACTACAAGTTTAAGGACCAGACTGGTATTATATGAATAATAGAACAGGCACATTACTCGAGAGTTCGGGATATCTAGGATCCCTAGTTTCCAGGACTGAGGGAAATATGGGTGGTGGAAATCGCCTCAGCTAATGTTACATTTCAACCGTCCAAAGATCAACCTTTGCGCAAATTAACACCACTATCTGCACAGCCACCACATGTAGCCCGAACAACCAGTATACGACAAGACGTGTGGGCGAACACCAGTTTACGTCCGTACACCAGAGGTATGGCAGTCATCTATGCCTAGGAGAAGCAATAGCACCATGGTGTTGAAATTACAATAATATCATGCCCCAGGGGTGATTTATTGTCACAGTTTTGAAAATAGTTAAAAGGCAACTTAAACTTAGATACCAGAAGGAGAAAAGATTATTTTTTTTCTTTCGATAGCGGCCTGCCATCATGTTAACAAAAATTCGGGTCTTTGATGTGAATATGGATGGGTACAATCAATTTCTCCAATTTTACATTGAAAGTGTGCTCAATTTATAAACTTTAAAAACTTTTGATTTAATGTAATAATTTGGTCTGCCCAACTTAGATATTTTACAACATCTGCTTACTGATGGATGGAATAAAACATGAAAATCACCAAAAACTATTTTTACTTCCATAAGTAGTGAAAAGGCGTTTGTTTTCATATTGTAATCGTAATTACCAACGTCGCTTGGATGAACATTTAGCCGTCAAAATTAAAGACTCAAGGAAACAGACTTATGTATGTGTTTTATTAGTGCATATTTATATAACGGATCAATGATGAATTGTGCTACATCGTCATCAATTTCAAATGGATCAGTAAGCACTTTAAAAGTCTTCGTCCTTATTTTTATTTCAAAATCGACAAAAATTCGAAGATCAAACATCAAAAGTCTTCATTATACGAATGTTTCTATTTCTAATGTACATAGTTTTAATTTTTGATTTCAGTTTTATCATTGCAAAATGTAATAACTTGTAAAATCGTCATGTACTGATTACCTGATATAAAGTTTGTATTTTCTTTGAATGGTTTCAACAACGATTATACATAAGTATGTCTTAAAGTTGCTCTATTTCTATACCCTTTAGAATTTTCTATAATTTAGGGGTATTTAATAGCACCAAAAAGATGGCATTTTTGATAAGCAAAATTCGTTGCTCCATTAGAAAGGGATATTCATCTAGCCGGGACTTCTTGAATTAGGCTGTCTTGTTTTCTCCTCCTTCTTCTTTTTTGAATTAGGCGTATGCAATAATGCTTATTTATATAAAAATATTTGTATTAAAAAATTACTTAGTTTTGCTTTAAGATTTTTATTGAATACTAGCTGACCCGGCAAACGTTGTTCTGCCTAAGA
>NDXZ01020649.1:0-20769 GCA_003055125.1 Paykullia maculata
CCTTAACACATGTGTGTGTGTGAAGGGTATAAAAACAACGAGATACTTATAAGCAAAAAATACAACTTTTCTTACACAAAAATAAATTATAAACTGTGCCAAAAAGTCCAAGGCAGTCGGTTTCTTGCCATGTACAAGAACTTGGCTTTCGATGGATATATATCCGTCCCTATTGAAAAACCGTTTAATTTGTTGTATTTTTAGGTAATTTCATCGGGAGTATTTTATTTAAATGATGCCATTAATAAGACATCAACTAAACGGGTGAGAAATGTACACAATCTGCATATTTAAAAATGGTTTTTATTAAATTATTCTTATTTTATAGGAAACAACAAATAGGTCTGCTTTAAGTCGTTGTCTTAAGCGGGCTGACACAAACGAAATGATAATTTCAGAAAATGAAAATCAAGAAGAATACCAGCCATTGTCTTTGGATAGTATGCAGCAAAACCCTACTGAGGTAATTCATATTGAACTATAAAATTGCATTTGAATATAGTAAAAATCTTTATTCGCAGCTTGTTTTTGAATATACGCCAAAATACATAATGGGTTTTTTGCTTGACTGTATGAAAAACTATCCGGTTTTGTGGAAATTCCATGATAAACCCTTTAATCAAGCTTATGTAAAAGCTATCGTTGATTTGTGTCAAATAATCAATGACAAATGGTCACTAAATGTAGACGCATTAAAAATGCGACGAAGTATTAATCAGGTGTTGAGATTTTATCGTTATATCATAATATTTCAAAAGATAAACAAATTTACAGACTATTTTGAAAAATGTTTTCAATTTCTGCCTTCAGTAGTGGAAGAAATACCACAGGCTCGTTGTTTTCTTTGTTGTAAATGTTACAAATATGATGTTGACTTGAGGCAACACCTGCTAGAAGAACACGAATCATTTAAATGGCCCCATATGTGCCGACATTGTTTAGAACGCTTTAGGAACAGAGATGAGTATGAGATGCACAAACGCCTGCCACATTACATGGAAATATACAAATGTGAAAAGTGCTGTAAGAAGTTTAGTCGTCATTACTTATACCAGCGGCATCTGGAACTACACAGGAAAATTAAAATAACCGAAAGCGGAAACTATAGGTGCAACGCATGCAGTAAAGAGTTTAAATTGTTCAGTGAACTAAGATCGCATGAAATCTATCACAGAGAAAGGCAACACAAGTGTCATCTGTGTTTAAAGTCGTTTTTTAATTCCACAACTTTAATGCTGCATTTAAAAAGACATCGAGCAGAGTTGAATTTTATATGTAAAATATGCGGAAAAGGTTTTCTGCATCAGACCTATCTCAAAGAACATATAAAAAAACACACTGGAGCTAAAGTCTCCTGTAATATTTGCAATTTAAAATTAAAGAGATGTAGTCTATTGCGGCATCTACGCACCGTTCATGCGGTTCGTGAAGACACCCTAGAAAGTGCTTTTAAGGCAAAAAACTACAATAACAAGACGTTCCTGCAACCAATAACATCTTATCCGACCAATGAAAATTCGCCGCGCCAATACGTTTGTAAAATCTGTCGCGTTTCTTTTGATAGCCTAAAACTCCAAGAAGACCATAACTTAAAGTTTCATGCTAATGATCAAAAGTGGATATGCAAAGTGTGTGGCTCAGAATTTCGGCGAAGGCATAATCTTAAACGACATTATGGTGAGAGACACAAGTTACATGTGTATCAGGTTTACAAACTAATCGAAAAAAACGAAGATGTAACAACGGTTTTAGCAAACAAAACACAAGAGTTGAAAAAAATTACTGAAACCCTTGCATCTTCAGTAACGGCAGCAACACTTTTCATAAAATCAGACCCATCTGAAGGTGAGATTTGTTTTGAAGAAGAACAACTGCAAAGTTCTACGATACATGCTGAAATAATAAAGGCTGTGGATATCATTTCGACGGAAGACATTAAAGTCGATTATGATGACGATCAAAATGATCATTCAATTAATGATTTTTCTTAAAACTTAAAAAGTAAAGAAAATTAAAAGAGGTTATTGATGAAGAGTACAATTTTAGCCTTTTTTTACCTTTCAATTTTGAAAAAAGCTCTACATTCTTTGTTTTTAAGTTTTTACGAAAGTATTAAATTACTAATAAATATTTTTGATTGCATTAAACAAATATAATTTACAAACGTAACAAACACAATATTAAAGAAAATAAAAAAAAAATATAAAGAAAAAAATCTAGGTACAGCTACAAGAAACAAAAATACATATATTTATAACATACATATATGTTAAAAGCTTCATACACCCATGCATATGTACATACATACATACATATGTATATATTTTTAAAACGTCTATAAATGATCTTACAATGCTTTTTCTGCCGACGTTATAAGACAAACATTTTTAATTCACACGCTGGTAAGACATTTGTATCCTGTGCTTAGATTAATATAATTTTAGGGGTTTAAATAAAAACTTAAAATAAAATTAATTGTCATATTCTATTATTTTATTGAACTTATTAATCTATAAATTTATTAATGATTCTAATCTTGGCTTAAAATTCCTATATTTTGAAAAAAATATTCAAAATATAATACCGATGAGAAAGAGTGCTGACGATGAAATCGTAGCTGGTTTCGAAAATGCATTCCACTCGGCTAATATCATATGGCTGATTTTTTTTAAATCAAAATAACATCAATTTATCACACTTTCAAAACATAAGAACTTTAAGCAAAGATAAGAATCATTAATAAAAAAAATTATTTTCAAATTGAACAGGATTTTTTAAAAAAGTACTTTCAGGTTGGCACATTATCACTATCTCGGTTATCTATCAATAACACTAAAAATAGCTACACAAGTGGGACTATTATTTTAATTTTTTAAGAAGAATTGGCATAGACTTTTTCTATCTGTATAATATGCACAACAACATATGAAATGTTTATTCTGTTAAAGTGAAAAAAATATTATTTCCTCCATATGACTTATACACACAACGTAGCCTTAACATGGGTATGCAAGCCTTTATGGTGCAAAATAAGAAGAATCTGTAGAATGTTAAAGCATAACGATTCTTTTGACAGCTACTAATTTAACAAATTTCGCTGGAACTGTGTGACAGGCCTGTATGTTTTTACATATTCTTTTTTTTGTACCATGCTATGTATATTACTGTTTTCATTTACCTAAATGTTTGTATTGTGGAACGCCTTTAAGTAAGGTTGGGTAACTTTGTTAGCGTCGTGGAACACAACTTTTATTTAAATTTAATAAAAAGGAAAATTTAGATGAACCAGAATGAAAAACTGAAAAAGAAAATCATAAATAAACACAAATAATTTTAATAAAAAATGCTTACATAATTCATTTTTCCCTTTTTTATGTAACAATAAACGACACATATTAAAACTTTAACTCAAGAAGATTTAAAGTAGGTTAAAAGCATTTATGTATACCATATTCAAGAATTTTGCTTAACAACGATAGTTTAACCTTTAAAAAAAACATTTTATAAGAAAAAAATAATTAATTTTCCATTCCTGAAAAACACAAAAACTTAGATCCAAGGTAAGTTGATTACGCCATGCATACATACATACCATTATACAATTAGTATCGTGATAAATACAACATACATATATCTAGGGAAAGGATTTTCTTACATGTTTTTATATACATATATGCAAGACGAATCTACATCTATTATGTTTTTACCTTCTGCTGTAAAATTACAATTATTTGAGTTAGGGCTTTTCTGTCTAAACCCAACAATATGTATGTTAAAACTTTGACAGTATCATTATATTAAGATTTTGACTTAATGAATATAATCAGCTGAGCTAAAAATGACACCTTATACATTACCACAAATTGCAATAGAAAATTATTTACTTGAAATTTGTTGTAGAAACGATTTTGTTTTTTTAATAACAGGCAAACCATTTTATTATATTCATTATACTTGATACTTGGTAAAGTATTCGTTTACATACATTTTAAAGTAAAAATAACTAAAACGATTGGCAAAATGTCTTGTGAAGATGTTAAAATGGAAACTCCTATATATGTGGACGCACATCAAGAAAAATCAGATGAAGTTAACAAAAATTTCTTGGAAGATTTGCAAAAAGAACAATCCCGTCTAACTAATGATTTTCCTATATGTTACCTTTTAATTAACGATGGTAATATACCTATAACAGTATACACACATTTTTTTTATTATTGTACTTGCATATATACCTATGCACATACATACATACATATGTATGTACATAGTTAAAAAGTTTTATTGTTTCAAATATTTTATTTTCCAATTCATAGCGCGGGATCACTTTTATTCCACTGGACTGGTACCTGGTAACGATACTTATGCTGACATGCTTAATCAAAAAGAAATGAAACTTGTGCAAAAAGTGTTTTTACCTGTAAACAAATATCCAACATTAAATGTAGTTGATAAACTTTTGGGAGCAAATGAAAATTCTCTGAAACAGCTCCAGGACGCAACGCAATGTACGATTTTAATCAAAGGGCGTAACTCTATGCTTGACAAGAGCAATGAGGACAAATTAAGACAATCAGGGGATCCACGTTTTGCGCATTTGAATAAAGATTTGTATTTAGAAATAAGCACAATGGCTACGCCAGTTGAGTGTTTTACACGCATTGCGTTTGCCTTGGGAGAAATACGCAAATGTCTAATGTTGACTGAAAATGATTATGTTAAGTCAAGTGAAGAGCTTAGTGGTATAATTAAAGTCGAAATGGAAGTTGTTGATAACACAGAAAATGTCAAGTAAGTTTATAGATTTTTACTCAAGTTTTTATGCTAAAAAAAAAATATTTTGTACTCATTAAGGTGTGAGCTAGAGGAAAACGTGTCTATCGTAGATGTTAATCCACTTCAAATAGAAGTACCAATAGCCAAATTAATTAAAAAACAATCAGAAGAAAAGAACAATCCCTTTATTATTAGTCTAGCGGACAAACTAATTAAGCTTTTGGACGAAACCGTTTTCAGTCCTAATTTTCAATGCTCCGATGAGGAAACTTTGTTAGTCTCCAATCACATTGATGCTTTAAATAGTTTTATGATATCTAAAAGATCGTCGTTGCTTACATTAATTAGTACTTGCCTAAATAACAAACCATTAAGAACAAGTGGGTCGTCGTCTATATCTAAAGTTCCTACTCAAAGTGGAAGTAAGAAAAGTAGTCTAACGAAAAAGCAAGTAGCAAAAAGAAAAATAACTAAAAATTTAAAAAATACCCATAATATTGAGTATAAAATCAAAAAGAAAAAACCGTCTGGACATATGTTGGCACGTAATCCTTTTCAAAAAAAGGTAGGTTATATGTTTCATGCATAGGAATGCTTTTTTTAGGAAACCATAAAAATAGCTATATGCTTTTGCAATAGTCTATTACATACATATTTCAATATATTTTTAATTTTAGAACATATTTCCGGGTATATTTTATGTTAAGGATAAAAAAATTAACAAAATAGTAAAACGGGTAAGTGAATTATTTCAGTTTTCGTAATTTATTCAAATTTTGTTACAAAATTTGTTTTGATTTTTTTTTTTAGCAAATTCGAAATAGAACTGCTTTAGTTCGTTGTCTTAAAAGGACTAACAAGGAAATTATTGAGGCAGCAGACGAAGAAGCTGAATATAAACCCTGCTCTATTGAGTTTCTTCAACAAACGCCCACCGAGGTTATTTAAAAAAAAATGCTTTTAAGCAAATATATTAGTAAACGTTTTGAATTAACCTTTTTCCAGCTTGTTTTCGAATATACAGCACGAGATATAATTATTTCGTTGCTGGATACTATGAAAAACTACCCGGTTTTATGGGAATTCCATGACAAACCCTTTAATGAAGACTATGCCGAAGCTATTGAAGATGTGTGTCAAATAACTAATGTAAAATGGTCACTTAATACAGATTGCTTGCAAATGCGACGTAGCATTAATCGTGTTATACGATTTTATCGGTTTTTATATCCATTCGAAAATATTGAAAAATTTAGTGAATATTTCGACAAATGTGCACTGTTCTTGCCTTCAACTGTGATGACACTTCCCCATGCTCGCTGTCCCCATTGTTTTGTTTGTTACACAGAAGATGTCGAATTACGAAGACACTTGATAGAAGAACATAGCAAATCCTTAAAGTGGCCCCACAAGTGCCCATACTGCGCAGATGTTTTTAAAGATAATAACGAATACGAATTTCACAAGCGCTTGCCACATTTTATGGAAATATTTACTTGTGAACAGTGCAACGAGAGATTTAGTGTTAATTATAAGTATAATTATCATATAGCTAAACATCAAAGAAACCTAGCTGAGGATACTAGGGACCACATATGCGAAGAATGCGGCAAAGCATTTAGAACATCTAGTGAGTTACGTAGCCATAAAAACTATCACGAAGAGAAAAAATTTAAATGTCATCTATGTCCGAAGACTTATTTTAAAAGTCCTAGTCTAATGCTGCATTTAAAGAGACATCGCAATCAACTCGATATAATATGTGAAGTATGTGGAAAGGGATTTCTTCATCAAAGATATCTTAATGATCACATGGAAACGCACAGTGGTGCTCAAATCGCATGTAATATCTGTAACTTAAAATTACGACGAAGTAATCTTTTTCGCCATCTACGAACTGTTCATGTGGCAGTGGAGGGAACCATCGAAAGTACATTTAGAGCAAAAGGTCATAGACATAATCAACACAATCATGCTGTTAAACGGATTTTTAACCCGAAACACGGGCAAACCAAACACTCAAAGCGTTCTGAAAGAAAAAGTCCACGTCAATACGTTTGCAAAAGCTGTAATATTAATTTTGATCGTCTTAAATTCCTGAAAGATCACAACAAAGAATCTCATGCCAACTTTAAGCGATTACCGTGTAAAATGTGCGATTCACAATTAACACAAAAACAAAATCTACGACGTCATTATCGTGAAAAGCACAAGTTACATAGTTATCAGATTTATGCATTAATCGATAAGGACGATGATATAAATACGGTGTTGGCAATGACACCCGAAGACTTGGAGAAAATGAGTAAACAATAAATTGTGAAATAGAATGGCACATTTCCAGAAAGGTAAAGGGTCTAAGCAAATGTACAGGTTTAATTAAAACTATTATATCATTAAAATATTCATAACTACTATCAGCATTCGCCACAAAAACGCTATTCTGTAATACCGTTTGGAATATACATTCATACATACATATGTACATATGTATGAATGTATATGATTTTTTAAAGTGTAAACGCAAGATTACTGTCATCGATATTTCTTGTGGATGTTTTAGAATTTATTGATGAGAAACTGTCGAAATGAACATTTAGCGATGATAAAGTGACACGTGTATTCTGGAATAGTCATTGTTGTAAATGCAATTGTGTTAAAGATGTGTCATTGTAACGGCTGAATATTTGTAGTTGAGTTAATCAAAAAAATTATTTCTTATTAATATGTACAAATGTATGTACATTGTATGTAGTATATTAAAATATTAAAAATATGTACCTAGTATTTGAATTAAAAAAAAAAAACAAAATAATGCAATAATCATAGTTTCCTCTTTCTCACTTTTTCACATCCTTATTTTTATGCCTGATGAGCTTTTCCAATTTTGTTTCCTCGTATGGTGCCTGTTACCCATACTTTTTTTTGGGAATTTATTTAAATAGTTTGTGGTTTTTATTTTTTGGAATCGTTTTACAAAGTTGAATGACTATCCGAGCAAACATTTTTTTTTGATTCTCTAGCATTTGATAAGCTTTTTGGACATTCACATACTGGCTGCTTCAACCCAGTTGTTACTTTGCACGGAATCATAATTTTATCAGGGCACAGTCATTGTCTTCTGGAATACCATAGAGGCCTTTTGCCAAAGGTTTAAATTCGCCGTAAAAATGTAAACAATTCAAAATAAATTAAATTAAAAAAAAGCCCGCGTTTATGAAAAATTAAGAAAGTTGAAAACAAATACATACCTACATAATGAAAAAAAAACATTCTGAAATAGGTAGGTACATTTATTTTGTTTGTTTACTGTTTTTTTAAAATTTATTTAATCGTGCCCATAGGGCCATATAAGATTAATAAAATAGTATAATACGCGTCGTAGATGAATTTAATATAATACAATATAAGATGAAATGTATGTACATATAAAAGTTTTATTTTATTTTAAATGATAAGTTCATTGTGATTTTAAGAAAAAATGAAAACAAAATATCTTTTGCAATTACAGAATAAAAATATTGAACAATAGCACCATCAGAAGATTAAACAAATTTTACGAAATAATCAATATTTTAATAATCAATTAATTAATAAACATAAAAAAAGGTGATGGTTGACAATCAGCTTCTCCTTCAGCTTGGGTGTCAGGGTCACCTGTAAAAAATTCGCCTTGACACCACTGAACACAGATATAAGCAATCAGCTGATTGGATACGACTACCCTATAAGTGTACCTTGCATATGTACATATGTATGTATGTACATACACATATGGATTAATGTAAACACTTCCACTTCTGTTGTGTTTTGCAAAGGCTGTAAAAACATAAATAGTGTTAAAAAGTGTATTTATTTTAATATGGAAAACCAGATCTGTGCTCTAGGTTGTCCTCCGACTAAAAATCTTTACATTTTTCCTTGTAGAAAAAAGGATAAAATGAGGTTCGTATGGACATACAAACTTACATTTTAAAAGTGTGTTTTGTAGTAAAAAGTAACATTTTCCACCTACCTTTAACAGAAGAACATTATGGCTGGATTTTTTTGATATAGAGGAACCAAATATTGAAAATATCTTTGCTTGCAGCAGGCATTTTTCACAACTTCAAACGTTCAAGAAAGGTATTCGCCCTAATGCAGTTCCAGATGTACCGTAAGTATTCGAAGTATTTAAATTAGAAGCTTTGTTTGAAAAAGTCAATTCCTTTTAAATATCAATTTAAAAACTGGGAGAAACATTTCGCATTCGTGCAAAAGAGATTTAATTAGAATCCCTATCCCAGAAGAAAGTCCGCCATCAATGTAGGATACATAATTCCAATTGTTTTAAAGCTGTACATATTTTGAAAATTTCAGAATAATATGCGATGTACAAACTCTTCCTTATAAAAGAAAGCCTAAAAATTGGAGGTTAGTAGCTTGTATAACAAACATACATACTTATGTACATACATATATACATACAAACTTTAACAATAAAATTATTTTTAAATGTTAAGAAAAAACGTTATTGTAGTCACGCCTAGAGATCCAGAATTTGCTATTTATCGTCATGAAACAGGAGTATTTCCGCAAAATCTTTTTAACCAGTCAAATACTAATCAAGCTCTGGTACAATTACCCATGTTTAAATCAGTATCTGGCACGATGTCAACACAACCTAACACTCGCTTTTGCGGTGCAGTAGAGATGTCCGACATAATGGATGAATATCGTCTTAATTGTTTCTACTGCTGCGAAATATTTCCATTAGAAAAATGGGCGAAATTCGTAGACCATTTAAAAAAGCAACATTTCAAAAGGGAAGAAGCTTTTAAAACTTCTAGATATCTTTTGCAGGATCATGATTATACATCTATTAATTTACCTTCAAGTTCGAAAGTAAAACAGGAGATTGAATTTAATGTGATTGGTAATACTAAGATGTCAGAAGCACCAACTCAACCGACATTCAAAGAACCTTACGCACCTTTGTTGGCCAAACTTCAGAATTTCAATGGCTTACTGAAGCCATATACATCCCTACCAACTCCATCTTTATTGAATATACCAGAAGAGCTGCAAAATAAACAAACTTTTGATATAAGTTTGGCTGATCAAATCATAACGCTTTTAAATGAAACTATTCTAAATCCAAATTTTTTGTGCACAGAAGAGGACAATATAGTGATAATAAAAAATACTGGTACTACTAATATCGAAACAAGTAACTTTTTAACAAATATAAACGTCGTACCGCCAATACAACCTGCGTGCAGTAGAAAAGCAAATAATCCAACACCATCGTCTTCGCCTTCCAAGTATACACGTCCTGTTTATACCATAAACCATGGTCAACAGAATGTTCCCACTAGAAGATCTTCACTTTCACTAGCCTACTTACCACCATTACCTAAGAACAAAATGGCAAGACTTATTCAAAAAAGACTGGCTCGACAAACCCTTAATAATATAAACGTATTTGAAAAGGTATACAACACTATCAAAACAAGGGCGCCAAAGGTAACGACAAATACATATGAATACCTTTTTGAATTTTATTATTTAATTTGTGCAAACGGCTGCATGCATATAACAATTATTTTTAGGTAATTGATTCAGGAACATCGAATTTTAATGATCCTAACATTAATGCAATTAATTGTGAGGTAAATACATACATACTAATTACATATATACAAAGAAGCTCCTTAAATTTATTTTTAACGTGTTTTAAAACGTGTTACTTTTAGCAAACTTTAAATCAAACTCCATTAAGTCGTTGTCTTAAGAGAACCAAAACGGAAACTAATGAGGCAGAATCCAAAAATAAACAGTTGTCTATTGAAAGATTTAAGCAAAACCCCATTGAGGTTGTATTTTAAAGACTTTGTATAGAGAAAACTTGCTTAAGGCATGTTTAACCATGATTCAACTTTTTTACTTACAGCTAGTTTTTGAGTATACCCCAGAAGACATAATTATTGCACTGCTAAACTGCATGCAACTTTATCCAGTATTGTGGGAATTTCATGATCAACCATTTAACAAAGCCTATGTTAAGGCCACCGAGGAACTATGTCAAAAAATTAACAAAAAATGGTCACTTAATATAACTTCGTTGAAGATGAGACGCAGCGTTGATCGAATTTTAAGATTCTATCGTTTTATGTTGCCTCGTGAAAGTGTCGATCAATTTACAGAATATTTCGAAAAATGTGCCCTTTTTTTGCCATCATCTGCAGATAAAATACCTCGTGCTCGCTGCGTTTACTGCTGCGTATGCTACAAAAGAGATGTTGAGTTAAGAAAACATTTAATAAAGAAGCACAAATCTTTGAAATGGCCGTATAAATGTCTACAGTGCCTGGAACGTTTTCGGGCACGTGATGAATATCAGTTGCACAAATACCTGACACACTATTCGGAAGTCTTTAAATGTGAACAGTGTGATAAGAGATTCAATCGTCGTGGTTTATACAATAAACATATCAGTTCACATCAACGTACAATTCAGCGGCGCTTAGAACAAAGTATAGTACCTCCAATTTATTCACACGAGTGCGGCGTATGCAATAAACAATTTAAATCTAAAAATGATTTAGGAAAACATAAAGCCATCCATGGGGAAAAAATACACAAGTGTCACATGTGCCCGAAAGCGTTTACCTTGAAAATGACTCTTAAGTTGCACTTGAAGAGACATCGCAAAGAACTAGACTTTATATGTGAAGTATGCGGAAAGGGCTTTATTCGACAATCGTATCTCAATGAGCACATGGACACACATACTGGAGCCAAAATCACTTGCAATATATGCAATTTGAAACTCAGAAAATGCAGTTTATCTCGTCATCTGCGGTTGGTGCACGTTGCTACTGAGGGTAGTATTGAAAGTGCATTTCGTGCAAAAAGTTATCATTATAAAAAGTATTTAGAAAGCAATACCGTAAACGCATTTACTACTCGTAAAGCGATAACACGTTCAAAAGAAAAGATGCCACGACGATACGATTGTAAAATCTGTAAAATACCCTTCGAACGTCTTAAAGCACTTAAAGATCACAACAAACAAATTCATTCGGATGTTCAAAGGGTTCCGTGTCAAATTTGCCAAATAGAGTTTAAACATATCCATAATCTTAAGCGACATTATCGTTTCAAACATAATCTTCACATGTATCAAATATTTAAATTAGTTGATCAGAACGAGAATCTAGAGAAAGTGTTGGCTATTAAAGCGGAACAATTAGATAAGATCAGTGCAGCAGAATGTTCAACCTTTATGGTAAACAAACAGCAGGACCACAACCCAAATGACAAGAATTTCTTTGATGCAGGAAGAATGCACAGTGATAAAATACAAGATGAAATAATGAAAGCTGTTGAAAATATTGAAAAACAAGAAAATAAAATCGATGATCATTCAATGAATGATTTTTTTATAGATCTTTTAAAACAGTAATAGAAAATAAAAATAACAAAAAAAAAAAAAACAAATTGTTTTTGCCGTTTAAACCATAAACCACGTCCAGATGAACAGCCTTCCTAGTAATATGTTATTGCAACATGGTTAAAACATTTTCTCTATTATTTTTTTTACATAAGTATACTAATTTGGATAAACTTTTAGTCATTCAGTTAGTGCGCGAAAGATTTAGCTCCAACGATAAAAGTATAGACTAAACAAACGCCTTTTTTGAGGACCTAGAGAAACCCTATTATTTGGAAAGAAAAAATTTAAGAGCATTGGACAAAGTGTACTGAGTTTAAAAAGACAATGTTATATATAGAAATTTGTATTATCTTGGCTTAAGAACATATAATATCGA
This sequence comes from Paykullia maculata, assembly GCA_003055125.1. NCBI lineage: Eukaryota > Metazoa > Arthropoda > Insecta > Diptera > Rhinophoridae > Paykullia > Paykullia maculata. The sequence continues at coordinate 12,591 of NDXZ01020649.1, forward strand.
ATTTTAATGAAACGTCCATAGATGGTTCAAAAATTGTTAAAAAATATCCATTGCTTTACAAACGGATTAAACTAGAGCGAAATCTAGATATTAATAATAAAAAAACACTGAATTAGTAAATTGTCATTCACAGTTAAATAATAGCATGAACAAGAATGTATAAAGAAGCTACCACATGTGTAAAGATAAACGCACATCGCGACTTGAAATTATGTATAAAAATATATATCATAGGCTTTGTATTACTTTCAAAAAAATGTCCAAAAGTAAATTAATATGTATATGTATATTTCGTCTAAGCTAAGTTTTCAAAAAACACAGTGATAATTGACAAATAGCATGATACCAAACTAATAAATAATTTGCAAAACCCGGGTAGCAGAATATTGAATAAATTATATTCAATCAATTGCATTTTCGGATATATAAATAAATTTTAAACCTCATTTTTATCACACATTAAAAGTTATTAAATTCACTTTCCAGCTTCTGGCATCTTTATATGAATGTGGCATCATATTTTGCGGTATATTTTTTTTACATTCTCTTTTTTTATCTGACGTTTGTCATTATTTTGCGAAATTTTCTTTAAGTGCGCCTTTCTCACAAAATTTTCTTTAATTCTAATATAGCACAAACTAATAAATAAAAGTTTTCGGGAAAAGCGTAAAAATATAAACATTAGAAAAAATAGATTGATTTTAAATGTTTGCCATCTGTAAAGCACTTTAAAAGCTTTATAAAAAGATGGGTGATAAAAAATGTGCACAGGATTGCACCATGGTGTGTCGAACATGTCTGCAGACCAATGTGGAAATGCTTAGCTTAAGCGCGTTCATCAATGATAATTTTCGCGAGGAAACCTGTAAAATATCATATTTAGAATGTTTAAAAAAGTGTATACAGATTGAGGAAACAGTGGATATTGAGCTGCCGCAAAAAATATGTTTAGAATGTGCATCTGCCTTGCAAGTGGCCTATTGGTTTATGAAAAATGCTAGCAAAGCACAGGAGTTGCTAAAACTTAAAATAAGAGAAATGAAACGAATAAAACCACTCCAAAAGGAGGTATGTACAAAAACTTGTTTGATTTAAATTTTTTTTGAATATATTTGTATTTTCTTTAAATTTAGATGGTGTCAGAAGAAATAAAAAGGCCTAAAAGGTATCGTTGCAAGATATGCAATGCAAAGCTAGAAACAAAAAGATCTCTTAAAGACCATGTTAAACTACATTTAGGTAGGGCTTATTTACAAACATATGTATATTAATAGAGCCGTATTAGTAAGGGCAATTAAAAAAAATTTCATTACAGATATCATTGTGTACAATTGTCAGCTATGTTCTTTTGAAAGTCATAACCGTAATATCTTAAGTGATCATTATAAACAAGTTCATGGAATGGAAGCGACAAAGGAACAATTAAAACCAAAAACAAAGACTTCAACAAAGCCGAACACATTTACAAGTCAGGAACAAATGACGGAGGCCATGACACATGAAAATGAACATTACCAAATATTGTCCAGTGATATGCAACAGCAAACTTCTTATGAAGCATTTACAAATAATGCAGCATGCAGCAATGGTCCACTACAAATAACTAACATTCTAACAACACCTCATTTGAATTTCAGTACGTTATCTGCACCTTTTAGTGCCTCAGAGGTTGATCTAAACAGTGTTCCAAACAATGATCTTAGCATAGCTAATGAATTTATGATTATGGCTGACGGCAGTTTAGAAAAAGTCATGAACAAAGGTATGATGACTCATTATTTATTATAAGTGTAGTTTTTACAATATTTTTATTGTCTTTAATTATTGCAGGAGTTGTTATTGAGTATATAAATGCAACTGATAACACCGACAATTTAAATTTGGACAGTGGATTAATTTTGGACAATATAATACAGGTGCAAAGTATAGATGACACGGTCCTGTTGGAGGAGCCACAAAATAACATTGTCCAAATGGATGTTGATGACTTGATTATAGAGGAACCGGCCGATGTAGCTGAAGAACAAGCACAAGGTAAATTAATAAAAAGATTTAAATTAATACTCGCTTTTATTTAAATGAAAAATGTATATTTTTAGAATCCATTCCTCCCCCACTTGATGAGGAAGTAATACCGGTCTCTATTATTGAACAGCCTAAAAAGATTATCTGTAAAATTTGTGCCAAAGACTTTACGACACAAGAAAATTTAAAAAACCACATGTTAACGCACAATGGTAAGTTTTGATAATAAAAAATATTTTTATATCGGTGGTCAAAGTTTGAAAAAATGATTTTAATAGCAGAAAAATTAGTTTGGAATTATAATCTTATATTGAAAAAATCGTCGTTGAGTTGGTTTATATTTTGATTGTCGATATATGTATAAAATATAATTTTCTAGCTCATTTTAAATTTTTATAACTTTTTTTTTTTTATTAAGAAATTCCGCATTTCTTTTGTGATCAATGTACATTTTATACGTTCTTTAAAATTGATCTACAACATCATTATAAAAGTAAACATAATTTACAACCGACAAACAAACAATTGCAACCCAAAAACAAACAAAAAATTGATAATGAATTCTATGCCTGCGATTTGTGTTTTTATGAATCCGACACAAAGAAAGATCTAATAAGACATTGTAAAATTAAACATAATGTTGAGACCGATGAAATACATTCAAGACCTATCAAGGTAGAACCACTGAATGCCAAATTGTCTCCACTGACGGCAAAGACAAAAGCTGCCGCAATTGTCAACAATGCAACTACGTCAACGCCCTCGAAATATATGAAAGAACAACAAATAGAACAGCAGTCAATGCCAGATTATCCGAACGGCTTAAATTGCCGCAAATGCCATGAAGTATTCTATTGGCGCAATAAACTATACGAACACTATAAGATGCATAATGCTGAAGAAGAGGCTCGTAAACAAGAAAGACAATTAATAAAAGTTCAAAATAAGCCGTTAACAAATTTATATCAAAGCAAGACTAAAACCCAAATAATAGCTTCCCCAGCACAAGCTCAAATAGTTTTGCCGCCAAAACAGGAAAGTATGAACACTACAACATACTGCAGTTTAGAAACGATGACTTCTTTAAATGTTACTACAACCAATAATACGACACTTAATTCAACTGCTCCCCTTACACCGTCCTCAAGCTCAACCTACACTTTGCCCTCCGATGCCATACCACAAATTGTGGAAACCGAACAAACCATTGAAAATGATATGGATTTTGATTTCATTGAAGAAGATGATGTTTTATTCGGGGATTTTGATGACGATGTTGATGTAGAAAACGATTCTGATGACAATGACGTGGAATTTTGTAATGTTTTGCTGACGTCTGACGATGATTTCGAGGATATGATACAAGAACAAAATGGCACTAATAATATAAACGATAACACACCCATATCCACCACAACCGCAAATGGATCGTTTTGTGTTCATTGCCAGAAGTCATTCCTAAGTCAATATCAATTTGAAAATCACATGTTTGTTCATAGAGGTAAGTACGATAGCAAAGTTTGATTTAGATTTGTGCTTTCTCTAATATATTTAATTAACTTATACACACATAGGTCTTGCTCCTTATCGCTGTGAAATGTGTACAAATCTGTACAATACAAAACGCAGTTTAATACGCCACTACAAAGCTGTACATAAAAGTGTACCGACCCGTGATATGATTCAAGCTAAAGGCGATAAAGGTTTGTACTCTTTATGATTTTAATAGATTTAAAAGAAATTTCAACAGCAGAATAATTATTCTTTTACTTTTTTGTTTTAGTTTGTGAAGACAAATCTCTATTGACAGATTTTAAACCAAAAGAAACAACTTGTAAGTAGACAATTTAAAGTTTTTTTTTTTTTAAATTTCTTTCCAACAATTGTTTGTTTTTGCTTTTTTGATTAAATAAAGATTTTCTAGAAAACACCTTGACCCACATTTTTAAATTATTTACAATAATTTCATTACATCTAATTGTTATTGTAATAACTACACACAAACACATTTAACACGTAGTGGGATAAAGTAAATTTAAAAAAGTTAAATTATTATTAGTTTATAAACAAAAAGTAAGAAATTGAAATATAATTTGTTGGAAAGGTTTGTTTTATAACTTTATATTGCAATTAATAATATAAACATACAAACATATCTATTAATTTCAGCTTTAATGTGTGCTAAATGTCCGTATGAATGTAAAGAATTTAGTGATATTATGTTGCATCTTAATACTAGTCATAATATTAGTAATGGTAAGAGAAATAATTTGTCATATCTTAATCTTGATTTATTAATGTTTAGTTTTTTTCCTTTCTTTCAGAATCTTTTATAATGAAAAGTAAGTAAACTTTTTTCCATAGAATTTAAGTCTTTTTTGTTTCAAATAAATAAATTTTTTTTATTTTTGCCTTAGAACTACCATATGAATGTCCGCGTTGTATACGATCATTTGCAAACAAAGTGAAGCTTTTAAGGCATTTGGAACGTAACCACAGTTCGACACTTATAAATCAACATCAAATATGTTTCGAGAGTGCGGACAATGCTGCTGCAGCGACTACATCAGCAACATGCATCGATACAACAACAATTAATAATCATGTAAATATGATAAAAACCGAAGAAATTGAAACGAACGCAAGTTGCGGTAAGATATACAAGGTCAATACTAGTGCTTCTACTACTAAATTTCTAACAAAATCACCAAAATATAATGCAAATATAAACAAAAAAACACAATAACATTAAACCTATAAATAGTAGTTAGTTACCGTTAAAGAATGAAACAATATACTATTTTATGTATTAAAGAAAAAAAAAAACAAAACAAAACAGAAAGAGCAAATATTTATATTTGCTCGATACATAATTGTTACAGAAAACAAAAAAAATAATAATAAATTTTAAACCATGCGATATCATGCAAAAACATATACATAAATCTTTTACTTACTTTCTTGTGGTTAATAATGATTCGAGAATGTGTTTTTTCTCTCTCTCTCTCTCCCTTTCTCTGTGTTCTCTTATTTTGATTTGTTTGTGTTTAATTTAAATTATAAAAACAAACAAAAAATTGCCTTAATCAAGCAGGACACCACAATGATATCTTTATTAAACAAGAACAGGATCAAGAGAAACAACAGCAACAACAACAATACAATTGTAAAAACTCTGCCAGAAACCAACTATCAATTAAAGATGCCATAGCACCAAATGCTATTTTGTCCCACTTTAAAGACACAGCCAGCAATTCAGCAACATCTCTTACTTATAATGAAACCGTAAGCAATTGCAGCAATAACACCCACATTACAAACCATCCATTGCCATCCAGTTCCATAGACTTCGTCAAGGTCACTCCGACCACCCCAGAAGACAATGAGTTAGAACAGCCCCTTTTTAAATGTAAAGTTTGCCTTTTGATCTGTTACAATCTGGAATCGTTTAATAAACACAGCAAAAGTATTGAATGTCGTAAATTAAATGTGTTTAATCTCGACCAAAGGATAAAGTTTGAATGCGAAATATGTCATTGTAACTACAAGACCATGTATTTATTGAAACACCATTTGAAACGCCACATAGGCCGGAAATTTCTCTGTGAAAATTGCCCGAAAACCTTTATAAACAAAGTGGAATTGGAGATACACAAGTATGCACACAGCGGCGAGAGACCTTACAAATGTGACGCCTGTACGAAATCTTTTCGTTATCATCACCATCTTAAGCGTCACAAGGACAGCGTGCACTTTGGCAAACGTCATGCCTGCACTGTGCCGAATTGTGGGCGTAAATTCACAACGTTGGCCCAATTAAAAGTGCACATTTGGACTCACAATGGCATAGTGCCCTATAAATGTCCATTCTGTTATCGTCTCTTTAAAAAGAGATTACTGTAAGTTATTATTTGATTTTCTAAGAAAACTTCATTATTATTTTTATATTTTTGTTGTTATTTCAGCCTACGTGAACATTGTTTAAAAATACACAATGTCAATTTAAGTGAGGAAGAAATGGCAGATATATTTCGCAATAGTTTGGGCTATACAAACCCTCATGATTTTACTGTGACCATTGCCAATGGAAAAATGTTAAGGCGCGGCGATTTAGAAACTATGGGTGCTTCGGGTGTTATAAGATCTTCATTTAAGTAGTGAATTTTTAGTTTTTGTTACCAAAGTAAGTCAAAGGATAATATATACTTACTTATATACTAATCAACATATACACACACATATATACTTATATGATTTTGTTTAATTTACATTATTTATATTCACTATAAGACAGTTTATGAAATCGTATATATTCTAGGTGCTTAACGATTTTCACTAATAGTGTTTATTATTTTTTTTTTACACCATGTTTTGCAAAGAGTAAGCGTAAGTGTCTGCTGTTTTTTTTTTTAAATTAGAATTAAAAAAAACACATTTTTATCTTTAGATTGTTAAATTTCTTATTAAATCATAAATAAAGCTGGGCAAATGTTCACAATGACCATTCAGCTTTTAATTTACTTCTTCATTTTACGGCTGTTAGTTTAATGTTGTTAAATTAAACGAAACTAAAAGGAACATGACCCGAAAATGTCTTACGGAATAATTGAATTGTTTTACGGGTAACACCGTGTTTCGCATATTCCACCGTCTTGTTGGAATTTAATGTCTTCAGCATCAATATAATCCAATTAAGGCAGGCGCGATATTCAGCACCAGCCTCACATGATAATCAGCTGATCTAGTAAGGTAATCTATGTAATTGCACTATAACTATATGTATGTAGATCCTAAAATTTCTCATAAAAATTAAACCAATAGATGTTAATCTTTTTGAATTTATATTTATTTATTAATTAAGGTTTATTTTAAAATTATGTTACCGCAGCAATATACATATGTATGTACATACATACATATGCGATATGCAGAATATAATTGTTTAAGAATTTAATAATCTTTTTTGGCTTTAAACTTTCTAAATATTTATGAAATCAATGGAATTTTTTTGGTAAAAAAACAAAAAAAAAAATCAATTAACTTGAGTAGCACGAAAGACAAAAGAAACAAAATAGTTAAATAATTTTCTGCATTTTAAGAAGTGTTTTGTTTTTGTAATTTTGCCGTTATTTTTTATTTTTAAAATGCGCTCACTATTTTCTATCTTACAACAATAAAACTAATGGCTCTTTTTACATAAATAAGTTTTTTGTGCAGAACATTGTTTTCGTTGCCAACCAATTTGGTGTGAAGATAATTGCAAGATTTGTATAATGATTTAAATAAATATACATATATATTTTTTTGTTAGGTAAATACTCTACCATATGTCTAAATAGTAAAATGTAAGTAAGTATTGTTTTAAATTTGTTTTTTTTTATAAAAACTTTCTTGACTGCCTTTTTTTATACCCTTTATACATTTGGCAAGAGTATATATAGGTTTGTCAATTCGTTTGTAATTTCTACAATATTTATTTGCGACCCCATAAAGTATATATGTATATTCTGGATCCTTATAGATAGGGAATAAGGATAAGGTTTAAATCAGGTTTTCGTAGCACCCATAGGTCTAAATCGTCTAAATCATAGGAAATATTCAATTTTTTGTTTTTAGGCTTCTGGCACTACAAAACCAGAAAAATCTAAAAAGAAAAAAGGGAGCAGTGAAAGATCGAGTTTAGCAGGCAACAAACGCAAAAATGAAGTTTCAAAGGCATCAGGTAAATTAATATTAACGACGATAATTCGTCGAATAATCCCTGCATGATCAAATGTATTCTTTCTTTTTTTATTGTTAAGGAAGCAAAAAGAAGCGCTCAGAAACTGAAAAAGACGAAACTGACACTGAATCAGTATCCTGCCTGATTCACGAAACATTCAGAACTTACAGGATTTGATAAGGGTCTTGAAGTTTAAAAAATATTGGGAGCATCAGATTCCAATGGCGCTCTTTATTTTTTTATTCAGTTTAAGGGTGTAAATCAAGCCGAAATGGTTGCTGCACCAGAAGCTCACGTTAAAATCCCCCAAATGGTCATTCAGTGCTATGAAGAACGCCTTTCTTGGTAATTGGATAACGAAGAATAAACGCATTTTTTCATACTGTAAAGAATAATACCTATAAGTTTTATTCTCTTTTATTTTTATATTTT